>CM032660.1:2700290-2869892 GCA_019095985.1 Streblospio benedicti | reverse complement strand
TGAATGTTTAAATATTCTATGTGAAAACAATAATTTTGCTAATATATCCTAGATTTGTAATATATTTAACTAGTAAACTATAAAACAACCTGTGCATGTTCGGATCTCAACTTAAAGATTACAATCCCAAACACAACGCAAACTGCACATGCAAACACAAAACACTGACTGTCCTGAAAAGTTACATTTATTGTGTTGTCAGCAGGTTATGTGTCTATATTCGATTGAGAAAATCCATAACTTCAATCTCTATCATTCGAAATTCTTCACGGGGTATATTAGACACTTTATAGTGGCAGGGCGCGCGGGCCACCCCCTTCCAACCAAAATACCTTATTTCATAGTGTCACGAAGATGAAAAATAAATAAATTTGTCAAAGATTTTAACAAACCATATTAATACGCAGTTTGCCACAATATACAATATATATATAAGGCATTCATGGCGATATTACCAGGTATTGTCGTTCATGTGATGTGTGCCAAAAGGCAGTGACAACCTGGTATTATATACATGTAAAAAGCTAAAGGAAAGTACATTTTGAAGAAAAAGTTGATTCCTCAAGGACAGTATGTGAAGGTCAAGAGGCAACATTATCAAGGACAGTTATATTTATTTTGTTATTGCGACATACTTATATTTATTGTATATTGTGGCAAACTGCGTATTAAAATGGTTTGTTAAAATCTTTGACATTTTTTTTTCATCTTTGTGACACATAGTTCTTTTGCTTGTTTGCTATCGTTCGTGAGCATGAAAGACATGAGATTCCTTCAGTGCGACCGTCACCGTTTTCTGGAAGCCTGGATATGCCGGTGTGACCTCCATCATCCACAGGGTCTTGATAGAGAGCATATACAATACGGATGCGCCTTGATATAGCTCCTCACCAAAGACAAGACAACTCCAACAAGGCGATCAAGAAGCGGTGTGAATCACATTAGCCTGCCCCAAACATTCATAAAGAAAGCCTCTGTATAGAAACCACTGGGTTTGATAGAGAGGGTACATATAAATGGCAGATCCAGCTTTTCAGAAAAGGGGACCGCACTAACAGGATCTCATGATGGGTTTTGTACGTGCAATCGAAATATGAAACCCCTATGAAATTGGTAAGAAAAGGGGAGGGGGGGCCCTTGAATCTGCCTATGCATTGTACCCATAAACCTTGACAAAGCTCCTCACCACAGACAAGAATTAGATCAAACCCAGCAAGGCGATCAAGATACAGCGGGGTTGAGTGTCGTCTGATGCATGTAACTTGTAAAAAAAGTGGGCGGCGCCTGATGACAGGACGGGGCTGGGGATATGTGGGGAAATGTGCCTGAAATGTGTGTGTGTCTGGGGGTAGTAGCCTGAAAATGTGGAGAGATTAGTGGGTGGGTTATAAGAGGTTTAAAAAGAAAACATTATTTTTTGTCTTCTCTCACATATCCCCATTTTTTTCGGTTATACACACTAGGCATACAACCCCCCCCACACACACACACACAAAATATTTCGGACAACAACAAGATTGAAATGAGCTAATATAAATCAAGTGTAGAACTCAGGAGCAGGAATGAGCAATGAGTTGAGGCGCTCAGTGGACCAGGGTACACAATGTCCCTGGTCCCACAGGTGATGTACTTGGCGACATGTATTGTATCAATAATCGACTGGATTTTTGGATGCCTTCTGTGCTGTGGAGATTTCTTGCTGTGCATATTTAGGTTGATTAAATGTTACGACTGGTTTATGTGGTACGAACTGTGGACTCCATTCCATGGCCATCTTGGCTGTAAATTCTTTTTGCATAACATACATATGCATTGAAACACAGGGTTGCAATACTATGCCGTCACTTCAAGTAATCATGAAACTTGTATCATCATACAAAGAACATTCTTAAAGCTACAGTAGAACCTCCAAATTAAACAACCTCTAAATTTTGACCATCTCTATAAAATGACCATTTTCAGTTTTCTCAACCCTTCATAAAGAAACAGCCTCTCTATGCAGACCACATTGTAACAGTTTAAAGTCTCAAAAGAAAAGAGCTACCGTATTTGTACGATCCTGACCCTCCTACATATAGCAAAGCTGCATGCATATGACAAAAATAGGGCTACAATCCAGAAATAGCCCCACACAGCCTCACACAGGTCCTCACTTATTAGCTGAACACCCAAAAATTGTAGACCGCGACATAGACGAGCGGTTGTCATGGAAGCGGGTTGATGGATCATGTCGCCGCTGCATGTAGTACCACCGCAGTGGGGGCTGCGAACATGGCAACGGAGTTGTTGCTGTTGTCATTGCTGTTGTAGTTGTCAATGTCATTGTTATTTTTTTTATCCTGGCCGTGGTCATGGTCGTGTTCATAGTCGTTGTCGCTGTTGTTGTTGTTGTTGTTGTTGTTGTTGTTGCTGCTGCTGCTGCTGCTGCTGCTGCTGCTGCTGCTGCTGCTGCTGCTGCTGCTGCTGCTGCTGCTGCTGCTGCTGCTGTCATTGTGATGTCAGTGGCGGTGGTGTCTTATTGTCGTTATTGTCATTGTTGTCGTTGCTGTTGTTATGTTACTGTAGTTGCTGCTCTGGTGAATAGTTGCTATTCTGACAGAAAAGAAAAAGGAAAAGTATTTTATGGTCCCTCATGTAACATGCACTAAACATACGTGCATACCTATGGTGTTTGTGATAATGTGTAGACCTGCAGAACTTAATGGCCAGGCTGTGATATGGGATATCTTTTCCACCTTACTCGTACTATGCCCCAGTTGAGAAACACATCCGTAAATTGAACAAATATTATCTTCAACCCCTATAAACATACACCAACCCGTGCCCCTCATAATAAAATTTATATGAGCATTGGATCAAAAACAATAAAATCATATGACAAGAGTTTGTAAGGACATCATCTTGCGACCCTTTCATTACTCGTATTCCGAGCTGTATACAATCACTTAAATTGTAAACCCTCATTTGCAACACCATCACTCAACTCACATGAGCATGTCCGAAAGCTCTTGTAACCCAAAGGAAACCGGTACAAATTGAATCAGTTGATACCACACGACGACTGCTACACTATAGTGCGTGGGGTACGGAGAGTGTAGCAATGAAAATACATAGCTGTGTAGGCTTTTCTCCCACGTTTGCTCAGATTACTCGATTGTGATTGGTTGAGAGACGGAGTGGAAACATTGATATCCTGAAACTATTTATGAGCATGACAGCAAACGGTAATTGTACGAGTTGGGATGAGAGATCTGACACTGTATCACCTGTAACTGAATTCTACAAGTTCTATTTAGCTCCACACTCATTGAGATGCTGTCTGATATCTCACCCCCACTCGTACTTATCAACTTCCATTAGAGCAGTTGACTTTGCATGAATTACACCAGGTCATTGGCATCATTGTCACTCTATATTGGCATAACCAACCCCCCGAGGAGCATAGAGCTCGATTGTAACAGTACAAGTTTATGTATTAGATTAAAAGTATTGCATTTTCTATAGAAATGTACACGTAACCGTCAAAGTAATTAAGACTCCTAGATCTTAGAAGACTACCATTTGTTATGGCCCAGGAGGTAGGTTATGATATGATTGATATTTTCACACACACACACACACACACACACACACACACACACACACACACACACACACACACACACACATTGACATCTTCACACACACACACACACACACACACACACACACACACACACACACACACACACACACACACACACACACACACACACACACACACACACACACACACGCACACACACACACACACACACACTTCGCCCGAAAAACAAAACAACAACAGCAACATTTAAACAAACAAAAGAATTGCAACATAATTTTCGGGTCGGCCCCTGTGAATGCCTCACCCAAATCAAGTTGAGTTTTTTTTTTTTTCAGGTGCCCCCTTTTCAACCCCTCTTCGGTCATGTTACTTCTTCCAAAATAAAATCATAAATATAAAGCGAGAGACCAGCAATTTCGAGATAACGAAGTTCTCCTGTAGAAAAACAAAAGAAAAAAGTATAAAAATGAAAAGTAGTTCACAGGCAATCAACAAGATGCCAACAGGGCGATATTTTCCTTCCCCATCATCAAGCCATATTGTGGGAGATGAGCGGAAAACATGTTTGCAAATTCTCCATCGATTTCCGATGGGACAATTACTGCCAACAACAAGTTGGGCTGTTGGAAGAAACTGGAGGTGGGCAGACGTGATTCTTTTACCACGCGGGCAGCCTTTTTTAGAACTTTGGTATTTGATTTTTGCTTATTTCAATACTAACGTTGTTTGATATGAAAATAGCCACAAGTGGGGCCGGTTTCTGATGATGATTATATAAGGAAGAAAACCCCGAACATTTGTGGGAAAAAAGCCAAAATATTAGGGATGTAAGATTCCTTGACCCCCTCTCTCCACAATTGAATAAAACATATGCATCGCAGAATACAGCTCACCTATGTATATTAATATGTTTTATCTTCACCTATACTATTTCTACAAACTTGCACAGCATCAGAAACACATAACCTCCAGACGGGTCTACTACCACTAGTGGTTCCAAATCATGATCTAGCGCCCCCCACCCCCCCAACCCTCCCCCGTTGTCTGGAGTCGTCTCTGACCCCAGCACGCGGGGCAATATCTCACGTTATGCAATACCCAACCAACCTGGCAAAAGTGCCCCAATTACTCTGACAAGTCGGCTGCTGGAGAGAAACTGGAGATTAATCAGACGAGATTTGACCACGTGGTTCACGGCGATGGATGAGACTGTAACCGTCTACACTGTACAGCGGACCCTCTCTATTAGGACCACTGTTGGAACTGGCCGCTAGGTCTTGATAGGGAGGTGGTCTCCGTATGGAGGTTCGTCATTATATGAAGGCTTTTTGCACGTAACACATTAAATATAAAGGTGCTCTATGTACACAGGTGACTCCCACACAATCTATAAAGGTGTCATCTATTCAAAGGTGTCCAATAAACACAGGTGACCACACACTATCTACAAAGGTGTTCTACGTAAAGAGGTGATTTTCACGCTATCTATAAATGTGTCTTCTATTCAAAGGTGACCAATATATACAGGTAATGAAACCCACACATTATCTATGCAAGTGTCCTTAATACACAGGTGACATCGATACAAGTGTCCCATGTACACAAGTGACTTCCACACTAAAGGTGTCCTCTATACAAAGGTGACCAATACACACAGGAGACATATCTACAGGTGTCCTTTCCACACAGGTGACTTCCCATCCCCCACCAACAAGCCAAAAGCTAGACTAATCTGAGCCTAAGAAGACAGAGGCGGCAGCAAACGACTACGGCAGCCTTACGTCATATGGAGACCCCCCAGCCCCCCAAAAACCACCGCCGCCGCCAACCTGGATTTGGCTGCTACTCAACGAACAATATGACTGAGGCAGGACACTGTGTGGGAATCCGTGAGTAAATACTCGGGCGTAATCACCTGCATGATCCCGCTCTTGAGGTGGATATTAGCACGTCCCGGTGCGGGTCTGGATTATTACCATATTTGCTCATGTAGAGTTGAATGTCTCCACTTAAAATGTGGCTATTTTCAAGTGCTGGCTGACAGCCTGTATACTGGATATGAAGTGCTGTGCAATGTGAAAAAATGCTGTGCTTTGTGATAAAAATGGTGAAATCAGAGTGTTGGATTTATCATCTTGTGTGGGAAATTTATTGGTAGTTTGAAATGTGTGGATTTCAGGGATGATTTGTGTTCTTTTCACATGGGATTTCCTTTTAAATTTTCATTGAATTATGGTGTATAATTTTTAAATTTGATGAAAAGGTGGCTGAGTGAAAGATTTAATGTGCGAATGCTCTTCCTTTTTGATATATAGGAAATATAGTTCATGGATGTCAAAAACGTGTCTAATTTTAAGTGTCTCTAATTGTGGGCTTTGCCGACGTTTTGCAAGCCACAAACACCTTCTTCCATATAAAGTCCCAGTCTCACAGGCACGAATGTTGTTCCACAAATTGCCACTGTGCACTCCAGTCTCCTATGCCATTTATCAACGCCAATCAAATCAAGTTAATTTGCATAATTTGAATTGAAACAGAGTGCCTGTATTCATCCCTCAAAGATGTAGCTACCCAAAGCCATGCGCTTATCACACTAAAACTAGCTAGTGTTTCCAATGATCTGGCCACAAGTGCACAGAAAGAAGTGATGCGACTGCATAAGCTTTTGGTTGAATGCTGTCATAGATTGCATAGACCTACATAATCTATGGTGTTACTTTCAGCAATAGAGTCGAAAGGCATGCTACATGCTCAATATTCGGTACTACGGCACTGTAATTTCTTGCCCATATGGGCAACAAATCACAGCAGATCCATGATTTTCGGGGAAAGTGTATGGAATCTACTGTTCTTTTTGCGTGATATTGATGGTGGATGTGTAAAAATTAACAACATGCACGTGAAATAGTTGGGTGGAAAAAAGGGGGTGCCCCCGACCCCCTGGATCTGCTATGATACGGACAATAATGTTAGATAGACAGTATATTTTTATTTAAATTGGTTGTATCTTGCAGTAGCTTCCTTGCCCAAGCATGTTTCAACGACTGTATTGACATATCTGAAGTCGCGATTTCATATTGCAATGTTTAGTGGGCGTGAAGTCACAACATAGAGGTTACGAGACCAGAATCATAATGTCATCCAAAGCATCTCTTAAAAGGTTACATGGCCGAACCATTGTTTATAATTTCAAACATGTAACAGGCCGCTTATATGCTGGCTCAATGAAATATTTTTTTGTAAACACGACATTTGTCTAATTTATCTATCATACGTATATTTACATATCAAATTATATGTGTTACTTGTCCATTTCAAATTTATATAGTCGGAAAGGTTTTGACTTTAAATAGTGTGTGGATATATAAATGGTCTACGAATGTAACTCGCTTACATATATAATTAATAGCCATAAATGTATGTATTCAATTCATCTCTTGTTAACTTAGAAAATCGATCTGCTTTGGTATAAAGACAGTGGCTATAACCTTGGTGGTTAAAAAGATTAAATGGATTATGAGTGGATTTAGATGTATTTTTGAACATAATCTATAGATGAACTTCCAACATCCTTTGATACGTGTGTATGGCTTTTGTGAAACCCTGTACCATCCTTTTACAGTGTTGTAAATGTTTTGTGAAACCCTGTATATTAATGTGTTACTTGAGCAGCACTTGATAAAGGGATGGCCATAGAACCTGCAATTAAGAACATATATACCTCTAAAGAAACCACATTTACAATATATGCAACATGTGAACCCATGTATTTAGAAGACGGAATCACTTTCCTATATTATGTTAATCAATTTCTTTATCAAAGTAGCCAAATCATCCAAACAACTACGTAAATTCACTGGCAGATCAAACGTTGTAATTAATCAGGTGATCTGAGCTCAAGATAAGGTAAATACCTGCTGGATATAGAGTGTGCTTTCATTGTGGAGCGTGGGTGCGCACCCCTACCTTGTGAACGAGTGGTAGGTTATTAGGGGTCAATTCTTGATCTATAGACAACTGGGGTAGCTTACTATGGGTCACGTGAGCCCATGTTTTCATATTTTGGGGAGGCTTTTCTTCACACAGGCAACTTATTAGGCGGGGTTTTCTTTCCTAAAACCCCCTCAAACATATGCACACTAGCACCTCTGTGTGAAGACCACCCGTCTCTTTATAACGGGTTTCGACTTCAAAAACGGACTTATTATAGAGATAGTCTTTGTATAGAGGTGGTTTATGGAAGTTCCTGGTGATCCCTCTATAAAGCATGGGGGCTGTGAAAAGTGGTTTTATTATGCAAATAGAGGTGGTGTCTTTATAAAATGTGGTCTTAATCGGAAGTTTTACAGTAGGTTTCAGATGTCTCATTTATCAGTGTAAACATCGCAGAGTGGCATCATCATTCCTCTAACAAGTTCAAATCAATAGGAAGTTCATGCATTGACAAACAGCCACATTGTTGCGAGGAATGCCATCAGTCCCTTCTGACGTAGTTTGATACAATGGGGGTTCCTGGAACGGGCCAGGGAAGACATTACAGTAGAACCTCTCTATCAAGACCACCGTGGACCGACCTTCAGTGGCCTTAATAGAGAGGTGGTCTCCATATGGAGGTTAGTTTTAGCCTCTTTATGGAGGTTTGGGATCTAAGAAAAATGGTCTTCTGATAGAGAGGTGGTCTTGATACAGATGTGGACCTAGTTGGTGTTTCTGCTGTACCAATATACACATATTAGCAGCTCACACTTTGACAAAAGACCTCGCAAACCTCATAAGAGTTGTTTATTTGCTTACTTTGTAACAGTCTGGATTTGAGAGCAGTGTACAGTGTGACTTGTGGGAAAGGTCATAGCGTTACTTCAATATTGGGTAATACTACTCATGATATACAGTACAACTTCTATACAGAGGCCATCTCTGAAATAAGACCATTTAGCACGGTTAAAAACCTTCATAAAGAGACCACCTCTGAAATGAGACCACTTGAGGCCAGTCCCCAGGTGGTCCTGAGAGAGAGAGAGAGTTTTACTGTATCTGTTTGGGGTAATCATTTGCTAACTCAGCACAGTTTCCAAGAAGCTTTTGAGGTTCAGCAGGATAATGGTGTTTTTGTAGCGATAACATGAACTGCAGTAGCCCTGTACTATTGAAACGTATATCTATCCAACCACCTACTAAAATATGAGAGCTAATATCCTGTATGTTCATGAGTGCACGCTATGTATTCAGTTTCACATGATATACGAGGTATGTATTTCCTAGTTTCACATGATGTATGATGGGCGCGTACATTCAGTTTCCTGTGATTTACGAAGGCATAAAGTACTATTTACCCTGGCTTGACGACAGTGTTTCCAAGAAAGGGTTTGTTGAACGAAGTTCAGAGGCTTTTTTAGGCGAGAGCAACATTGCTACTACTTGAAGACAGCATATATGTGGTCTGAATAGAGAGGCTTTACTGTTTTACACACTTCACTGTATGAGTAAAGAAGTCCTCGCTGTACCCAAGAGCAATCCAACTACAAAACGTCTGCAGACCTTTTTAGCCACTTTTTGATCACATTTGAAAAAGCAAGATCCCCTATTCTTTGGCAGCCAAACCTCAATCACCTCGTAATTTCTCTAAATCTTAAAGCAAAGACTCACGCTTTTATCAGGAAAAAACAACTCGACCTGTTCTGGCATGAACCATATTTTAGAAACCCCCATTTTGAACTCACAATGGAGTGGAGTATACCTACCCAAAACAGAAGCTAGACACCATCGGGTCGCCAATTTATCGCCAAGTATAAACTGTGAATACATTGTACTGTTGTTTGTACTGTCATGAATCAGCCAGTTTGTACTGTTGCTTCTGTACCATTGACCCATTCGTGAGTGGTCTTTCATCTATGTAGTAAATTCCACCAATTGAATTTAGCGGGTTTACAGTTAGTCCTCAAGAGTTCAAATCCCATTTTGGCGCATGCTACAAACATCCACTACTGCTATCTCTCTCTATAGTATCTACTTCACTGTAACCATTAACGGTGTGCTCGAAATAGGGGTGGGTTTATAAGGAAGTGGATGTTGGGGGCGAAAAGCCAAAAATATAGGAACGTGAAAAAAGGCCAAAATATGAGGGATGCGAGATTTCAAGGAAGTAGGATGTTGGAAAAAACGCTCTAAAATTTTGGGATGTGGCGTAAAAGGCGAAAAATAGGGGTGTGAGTTATTCGACCCTCAAAAGCGGCACACAGTACCCAAATAAAAAGAACTAAAATAGAACTAAATTAACTTTATACTTCTGAGCTGGTTTCGGATGTTCGGCCCCGCCCCTTCAAGTAGTCCCTACTGTAGCCAAGTGAAAATCAAATATAAAACGTGCGGATTATATGCTGGTTGTTTGCAAACAGAGGTGTCGGGATCACTAATCTGTTTGTTCTGAGGCCGTGCAAAGTTCTCACGCCATGTATCTCACTGTGTAAACACGTGACAACAAACACGTGTTATTTATCACATTCTTAACGCACTCCAAGAAATTCCAGTCCACAGTATCGCGTTTTGTTTAGTGGGAAAAACTCAATTTTTAGGAGGTGTGTTTGGGGTGGGGGTGCAGCTTGAAAATTGTAAAACGTTTCAGGACACTATTTCTATAATTATTGAATGTCTACAATTATTGGAGGGGGTGGGGGGATTTTTTTTTTTTTTTGTGTGTGTGTGGGGGGGGGGGCTAGCTGCACAACTTGACACCAATAGTGATTTAAAAAAGAGTACACATCCACGTTTATTATTTTTAACCTCAACACACTATTATACAACTTTGCGTTGTACATAAATAGGGGGGTTATAAGGGGTCAAGATATCCCACACCCCTAATTATCTTGGCTTCATTTCCCACGTCCCTTTTTTTAGCCCTTTTCCACATCTCACAAATTTGTTTAGACTATTTCCCCACATCCCACTTCATTGAAATCCTATATTCCTATGTTTCGGCCTTTCCCCCCAAACATTCCACGTTCTTATAAACCGGTCCCATAATTATGGGCCTACAAATTCATGGATTCGCCTACAGGGTATAATACTGGGGAATCCATGTAAATAAATATGGTGAATCAATGTGCGGATAAATTTTCAAGCTTCTCTGTCTCACTCGCTAAACAGATGTGTGAGAGAGAAGCTTAAAACTGTTCATTGAGTCTTTGGGAATGGTATTTTTGTAGACTGAGTCTCTTTACAGAGACGGTACTATTTGAAGTTCCTGCTGTACTTCATATGTCATAAGAAAACAGCTAAAATATGACCTTGCCGGACGTGCAATGAACTTGTTAATTGCATATATAGATCACAGCTTGCTCACAAAAGCATTCACAAACACAAGCCAACATTGAGTCCAAAGTCAACCGTCGGAGAACACAACTTATTCTTCTTGAGCAGGTCCTTTGTCTTTCCGTCCATTGTTAGACTCATTTTACTCATTGTCTTTATCGATGCTGGAGTCTGAATGACAGCACAGTTTACCTTGGTCTAAGTACACTGGAACCTCTCTAAAAAGCCCATCATGACGACTGGACACAAGGGGTGCCAATAGAGAGGTGGTCTCTTTAAGAAGGGTTGGGGTGGACCCCGATGGTCTGTTGATTGAGGTTTGGGACCACGCTTAATGATCTTATTACAGAGTTGGTCCCTTTATAGAGGTGGTCTCAAGTGGGGGTTCTACAGTACTCATTGGCATGACTGTACACTTTGCCAGGTCAAAATACACGTACAGCTTTGTGACTCCTGCAAAGATTTTCTGCCTCTTCACGACCATATGGATTTAGGTTTGTTTCTTGACTGTTTTTGTATCGAGCGGACGGTCAACGTGCATAGTTGTACATACATTAGAACCTCTCTAATTCAGACCACATATATTCATAGATCACCTCTATAAGGTGACCACCTCGATTAAAGGCACCACTTTTATAACATGACTATTTCTCATTTGCCGAGTTTTCACATTTTGACATTGTCTTGATAAGGTTACCACCTCAATACCATGGCTAATTGAGGCCAGGTTTTAAACGAGTCTTTATTGTGCATATATCGCAATGACCCACCTAACAATGAATAGCCACAACTGAAACATCTTAAAGATGATCACAATCGTATGGTTCATGCCCAGTGGTGCCGCCACTTGTAATGTTACAGTGGAATCTCCAAATACAAACACTATTCTACAGAGAACAACTCTATAAAGAGGCTACCTCTATATTAAGGCCAATTACGATGGTTGCAAGCCTTCATAAATAGACCAATATGGACCTGAAAAAAGAGACCACCTCTCTATTGCGACCAAACAGTATTGCCCCCCAGGTGGTCATGATAGAGAAGTCGTACTACACTCTCTCTACATATATGACAAAAGAAACTATCTATAGATCAAGTGGGAGGATGTTGTGGACATGACACCGCGCGTACACGATCGAATGTACGCCTTGTGTGCATCATTGAGTGTGTACACATGGCCAAGGTTTCGGCACACACACTCACATTGTCTTACCACATGTATAGTGATTTACAAAAGGAGATACTTGACAACCCCGTGACGTAGAATCAGCTGAGAGAATGACTTTTCATGATATTAGTAGGGCCATAAGATTTGTAAAGGACTTAGTGCCAGCTGGTGATTTGAATGTGAATACGGTGGCTATATGTGTAATTGAGCTGTTGATCACTCAATAAGAAATGGAGTTGTATGGATCAGAGTTCATATTACAACACAGAAAACCAAACTAGATTAAGGTGTACATGTTATGTAAATCTAAATATACTGACTACAGGTACGGAATTCCGTTGCAATAACGCTGGTGGATATTGATACGGGAGTAATTACAGGTTAAATCTTATCATAGCAAGTAATATTATGGACATTGTGTATTTCAGTTCCGGTTTAAAGCTGTGTGAATTAGAATATTGCAAAACAGATGAACACCAACTTATACCAACATCGTATCTTATATTTCGTGCATGGATGAAGGATATTAGGCAGGCCTTTTCAAATAGACTTAGCTTTTGGTTGTAAAAAGTAGACCACGGGAAGCATCTACGCATTACTCTGATAAAAGGATAGTGCCAAACGTATATAGACCAAATGACCGAATCATTACAACAAAAGTGAATCAAGTGTCATAAAATATACACAAGGAATCACTGAAAAGAAACATCACTGTGGATACTTAAGTTCTACTGTCATACACAAAACCACTGTGCTAAAAAGGGTACTTAAGCTGTTAATACGGCTCTTTCTGTCAATGTTGAAAAGGATTAACTGGACACACTGTCAGTATTGTACAGCATACTCAATATTGATCTTTGAACATCCACTTCATCTAACGTTATCAATCAACGAAATGGTCGACAACAAGTGACATTTTCACAAGCCAGAAGAAGAACCAATCATTACAAAATGGCTTCTACTGTCACGTGATATCTCCATCAACATGGAGAGGCTCTAACCACCTGCAGAAGTATTGAAAAAAACACAGCCAACCTCTAGATGTGTCTCCCTCCCTAGCAGAACCATTGATATCAAGGCTGGGGCCCATCTGAAGCGAGCGGTGCGCAGCCTGTGTCGCCGCGGTGTTATGGCCATGGGCGCCTGTTCCTCCTTCCACATCCGCACACTGCACGAGGGGCCGGTGGCCTGGTACCTGCCCGACAGCAACCAGTCCTATAGGTGGGTACTCAACAGGGATGAGGGGGCCTATCATCTCAGTTCTATAGGCGAGTACAAGGATGAGGAGGCCTACAATGTCAGTCTTATATGTGAGTACAGGGATGAGGAGGCCTACAATGTCAGTCCTACATGTATAGGCATGTACACAATGGGGATGAGGGGTCCACAATCTCTGTTCTATAGATGGGTACAGGGATGAGGGGGCCTCTACAATCTTATTCCTAAAGGTGCGTACTGATAGCTAGACAGTAGAGATGAGGGAGCTTATAATCTCAGTCATATTTGGACCAAAGTACTGGCTACAATAGTAGCTGGTGGTCAGCAATAGAACTTTCTGTTCTGCTCTGAAGAAATAATCTAACACGTTGTGAAACGTTAGCGAGTATGTTGACAAATTTTGTACTAGTTGAGTAAACATTGCATTATATGTTGATAGCTAAACAGATTTAAGCTTCTTTCATAGTATGATCTTCATATGCAAATTCTCTCTCTCACTGCACATCAAATTTTCAAACCACAGAAAAAAGGAAAAAGAAATGAAAATTGAGTTTTTCAGTGCCCCCCCCCCCCCCTTCATATCTTCTTGGAGCATGACTAATTACAGCTCCCTTATAAAGATTAGGCCATCGTGTCAAATGTTGTAGCCTAAACTAAAACAGATTCATGGAGGGAACATAAAATATGTCATGTGAAACAGCTGTTTGGAAGCTCAATAATATTCAGTACTATAGTTCTAGTCTATGTTTCAGTTTAGGGAGCGCAAGTAAATTACTTCCCTGGAGGAGTCGGCCATTTGGTTTAACGAACTTTGAAAAATTCAGTGACACCCCATTTCTGAAAATAAAAAACTGAGTGCCCCCCCTTAAAAA
Source organism: Streblospio benedicti (assembly GCA_019095985.1). Taxonomy (NCBI): domain Eukaryota; kingdom Metazoa; phylum Annelida; class Polychaeta; order Spionida; family Spionidae; genus Streblospio; species Streblospio benedicti. Next base: position 2,855,740 of record CM032660.1, on the reverse strand, counting down.
AAAAACTTATAAATTGACCCAAGCCCCCAACCCATAGATATGCTGGAGAAGCTCTGATTCAAATTCAAAGCTGATTCTAATCCAGACAGTAATGGGCGTGATATTGAGTAGCATATATTCTTGCATTAAAAAGAATATATTGGTTTTGGTATGAAACATATATATTGTTACGTCATTCCTGTTGAAATACTTGCAGTTTTCTCAATTCGCGCCAAAAGTGGGTAAAATCTCAATGTGTCGGACATAAAATTGAGTGACCCCGCCTTTTGTAACATTTAAAATTGAATGACCCCCCTGGACACTATGTAAAACTGAGCACCCCCCACCCCCCACCCCCCACACACACCAAATGGCCGACGCCCTCTGGAAAGTAATTTATGTGTGCTTCTTCATTGCCTCCTCAGGTGGCAGCTAGCTGTGGACAACTTCGGCATGGCGCGGGACAAGACATTCCGTCAGGGCCTCAAGTGCAAGAGCATGATCACCAACCGCAAGGGCAACGTGGACGGCCAGCTGGCCGGCAAGATCAGGTAACCATGGCAACAGAGAGTAAGGCATCGACCATTTGATCTCTGGGGGTGGGGGGGGGGGGGGGCAGCTATTTTCACCATAGCTTCAATTATTTTTTTTTCATGAAATTTGACATCTAACTCTTTTTTTTCTTGGATTTTTTTTTAGATTTTTTTCCTTAGATTACTGAGCCTCAATTATTACAAAATTTGACAGTTATTATGTTTTCTAGCCAAATGAAACCTTATTATTTTTTCACCAATTTTCAGCCTTGCGTTATTTTTTTTCAATATTTCTTCTGCCCACCCCCCATGAGATCAAATGGTCGATGCCTAATGCGTTAACAAACCTTGTAAACAGAGAATGCAAATTGACAATAAAACACAAGCGGGCTGCAAAGGTCAGGTAGGCAACTGGAAATCAAGGGCAGACCCAGTTTTTTTTAGAATGGGGGGGGGGGCGCTTAAGAGATTTCATGGGTTTTGTAGCTGTGATCGATGGTGGATATGCTAAAACCACTATGTAAATGAAGTATTTTGGTTACAAAAAATTGCAAGGGGGGGGGGGCGGCGCTACATATTCCCTCTGGATCTGCCTATGTTTAATAACGTGTTAACAATCTGTTTAAACAGACAATAATGTATTAACAACCTGTGTAAACAGGGAATCTTTGTTAGCAAGCTTGTATTGTTCATAGTCTTGTAAATTAATAGTTAACAACCGTTTCCCCCATTTCCGTATGATTTGACAGTTTCAAGAGCTCATGAAAAATGTCTTTAAAACACCGAACTTATTATTATGAATATAGTCGTTTGGCCGTAAGTTTGGTAGACTACTGATAAGGATTCCAGTGAATGAAGAGCAGATTTTTACAAAACTATTTAAAATGAATAAACTTTTGAAAAGTTCAAACCCAAAACCACCACCAATGAATATGTAAACCAAATGTGAAACACTGCTGTACACCATATAAATGTGTATCTAAATTAGATGTGAGTACTGACTGACTTTGTGGTGATCTTTGTTAGGTTTTACACGTATGCTGAGGCAGGCACCGACTATCGGCACTATCCCAGTAAGCCCACCATCAAACTCAAGAAAGGTACGTCATACAACACAGACAAATAAACAAAACCGGGTGAGATTGTTGTGTTCGTTCTTGTGGTGCCTCAGGTTCGCACTTTGGGCTCACTCGCCACAAGAACTCGTCTGATAGAATAATTCATGAGACAAACTTGCCCGGTTTTGTATTTATCATTCTCTTTAAAACAAATACAAAACCGTTTTAAAAATGTGTAAGTAGTCCAGCTGAGTACAAGTATGATAACTATGACATCACACCTGTTCGAAGAAGGGTGATAACCGTCTCTGGGTTATCCAATACTTCTGGATACCCAATGAAATTACATGACAAAGAATGCCAGGTGATACCATGATACGTCTTGTCAATGAACAATTGTATGCATATTAAAAGTGTAATGTTCGGCAGTTATGACATAGCTGCAGTATCGTTTGCTGTCATTTTCAGAAATGGAAAACTACTAGTATACTTTTAGATACATCAACATTGTAATAGATATCTACAGAAAGCCCAAGAGACTCCTAATACAATTGGAGGTTCATTTGTACAAGTTGCTCAAACAAGTCAACTAAGCTATATGGCAATGACAATATTACTGATGGTATCAATTGTTCACAAGGATAACACTGTTAACTTCCATACAGCCTGCTTACTGAGTTACTTACATTGCTGGTCTTAATAGTCTTAACATGATATTCCTCATGTTCTTCACGTTCCAGGCAGCAAGCTGTTCTGCAAGGCGTTCCTCAACATCCCGCTGGGCCGCATGCCCATCGGCGAGAACAACATCGACCAGGACAGGCTCGACCTCCAGGGGCAGGGGCCCGTCCTGCTCGCCCCCTGCCCCAGACTCATCGCACTCTTCTTGCAGGTCAGTTGGTGGTGAGGGTGGTCATTCACAGCGGTCAGGGTGGTCAGTCAGGGTGGTCATTCACAAATATCACATTGCTTTTAATGTTGTGAAAGTTCCAAACTATAGATTGTAGACTACCTGGGTTATGTTAATGCAGCTTACAGGGCATATCGCGTAGTTCTGTTAAATCTCTGTCACAGCACAGGTGTGTGGATAATAAGCTGAAAATATGTTATTTATGTTCAATAGTACTTTAAAAACTTGAAAAAAGCGGCAAAGACAGGAATATTGTTCAAATAGATACTAACACGTCTCGCAGCTCAACACTCATTTTCTACATGTATACTTTCTCACACTATTTCCCAACCCTAAACTGCTGTGAGACCAGAATGATACCATCATCGTAAGCAACGGGCTTGGTAGAAATTGTAAATGTAAATGCAGTGGTTTATAGTCGTAAGTCTATTTGTGCTCTCGCAACTTTATATTTTACACCATGTATTTGGCACACTCAATGATAATCAATTGGAGTAAATAGGTGCCACAGAGCTGTGTGCAACTATTAAGTGATAAGTTTGCTCAACACCACCACCAGACCAGACCTGGAATCGAACCCACTACCTTCTGGTCACGAGTCCAACACCCTATCTGCTCGACCACTGAAGCGCACAGAAAGATGTGAGAGAGTATGTAGAAAGTGAATTTTCATAAGTATTGGGGAACACATATGCACTTACACTCTTCCTGTACTACATCCTCAGATTGACGGCAAGCCTCAGCGGCAGGAGCACTTCTGCAAGGCGTCACTGGCTCAGCTGGAGGCGTACTACGACGAGCAGCCGCGGAGACCCCCCAGCCTCCCGCGGCGACCCGTGGAGGACTCCTTCTTCACGTACGTACACTAGAACCTACAACTATCTAGTCTACAAGGAAATATAGTAACACTAGAATTCCGGCTGTGTAGTCTTCATGGACATAATGGTAACGTTAGATACTCCAAATATGTAGTATACTTCGAAATATGGTAACATTAGATACTCCAACTATGTAGTATACATGGAAATATGGTGACTCTAGAACCTCCAAATATATAGTCTACATGGAAATATGGTAACACTAGATACTCCAACTAAAACTCACATCTTTTTTTGATTTCCCTCAACCACATTTTGATCACATATAGCAGTCGGTTTCCTTGATTATTTGGCTGTTTTGAGATTGTCAAGGTTCATATTGTTTCTCCTTGACTAGTTACATGACGGTGAGAGTTTTACTTGCATCATCTCTTAACGCTGACACATCACACACGAGATAACAGGATTACTGTATTACTACTAGATAACTCAGTGAAACAAGACGGCAGTTTGAATGTTTTATGCAACATTACCAATCTGAATGTAGTATTCGACGTATCAAGTTTCTACTGTAACTGTTCGATCATGTATCAGTTGGTTATCTCAAATATTTGGCTCTCTCGAATATGTCACTATATACACATCCACAAATTCAATATATCAAGTTCCTACTTCTGTACCACCAGGTCGAGATAACCAATGGAAAAATGCTCTCAGTGTTATAGAACAATATTGAAACTAACTACGTGGTAACACATAATTCACGATATAATATGCCACATCAAGTGAACGAGTACTGTATTTAAACACCTTGTACAGTAAAAAAAACTCGTAATCTCGAAACTGTCAAACGTGAATAAATTTTTTAGTGTTGTGAAAGATGAAAATAATAAATTTAAGAAATAAATTTAAAATTTTTGTAATCTCGATGTTGCTTAGTGCAAATTTCCTGCTATCTCCACATTTGCTTAAGTCTCCTTCTTCCACAGTTTGATCATATAGCAGAACTTTGGTTATCTCGAATATTTGGCTATCTCGTTTATCTCACTGTTATATACAGATTTAAAAAAATAGAACTTGGTTATCTCGAATATTTGACTATCTCGACTATTTAGTTATCTCGACTATTTGGTTACCTCGAATATTTCACTGTACACACGTCTACAGATAATCGAGATAGCAAGTTTCCACTGTCTATTGCACCCCCCCAGGTATGTGTGTCCGCGGTCGCAGGACGACTTCTTCTTCCTGCACCTGCCGCTGGTGGCCACGCTGCGCGACTCGGCCATCCGCACGGGCGACTACGCCAAGGCGCTGATCAAGGCCTTCCTCGACCTGTTCGGCCGCCTGCCACCCGGCAAACACGAGGTCTCCCTCGCCGTCCACATGTACTACGACCACTACGACTACAACTACTTCGCCATGGACCGCAACATCAACGCCAGGGGCAAGTGGTACACCGGCTTGACGAACAAGGATCTGAACGATCCGCATCCCGAGCCGGCGGAGTTGTACTGTGCGGATAACTTTGTGGCGCAGGGCTCGTGTTTTGTGGAGATCCCGGCGGACTTTACGAAGATCGTCGCGGGGATTTTGGATCGGAAGCCGCCGCGGCCCAAGTATCCCAAGTCGGACACGGATGTGATCACGAATGATGCTAAGGTAGGGAGATGTAGAAATTGTAGAATGGTATTTTTTTTTAATTTTAAGGGTCAAAGGTTAAAGATATTATTTTGTTAAACAGCAGATTTGGATTCAGCACCCTCACCTAGGCAAATCCTCTGTCAGAACATTACCATACAAAAATGCCTAAAAAACAAAGGCCTTTTACCAGAATTGATCCTGACTATGAGCTTTATGGATTGATGAATCTCCATAATGCGTTATCCACCGTGAGATGTTCACATGTTATTGTGAAATATGAAAACGGATTTTCAGAGCAAAAATGTGCAAAATATTCTTGAATGTTTGAATTAGTAATTGCTTTAGTACATTTTAGAGGCTTTTTATGTTTTGAGATTTTCAAGGTACATATTGCTTCTCCAGGATTAATTACATGTAGATAAGAGTTTCGCTTGCATCATCTCTTACAGTTGCCATATCACATATAACATTATAAAGGATAATACTGCAGTCCTGTATTAGTCGTATACATAACTCAAAGAAACAAGATGTCAATTTGAATGTGTTATGCAACATTAGCAATCCAAATGTAGAATTTCTCGTGACAATCTGCTCTAATAGGAGATGTTAATTCTCAGCCTCAATCAACTCTGTTCACTTTAGGTCACATTACATCAAATGCTGACGTGTTTATGATATTAGCATTGTTTTATACAAAGTGGATAGAGTTAGTTGTGATAGATGCTGGCAGTGTGGGCAAGGGATCTATCAATTAACATCTATAGTGATGCCTTGGTAGCTAGTGATGCCGTTCTATTCACACTACAATATTATAGTTGAGCATAGATATTTATTTTTCCGAAGTTTGCTTATGGATTCAATTCTAATCTCTGTCTCTTTTCTATGGTAAGCAAGCTCCTACCAATGTATTGACATAGCTGATACAGTGGTAGGAGCTTGCTTGTCATAAAGAGAGAGAGAGAGAGAGATGTTATACAGTAAACACAAACTACACACAGTACCTTTGATAGTTCCACAGATACTACACTAAGCGATGAGTATTGTCTGTATTGTCTTCCGACTGTAATCCCAGCAATGGGGACCTGTGCAGTTATTATGAATGAGGGTGGCTTTATTAGGTGTATTAAAACTAGCGTGAATAGTATGAAAGTTGGGAAGGTGATGAGCGTCCATGTTTAGCCTGCGGTTTTCACCCGCCCAATGGCACACCCGTATATAAAGGCCCATCTCCCATATTTTGGGACAGTATAACGTGTTGGCCATGTGGATCAAAACATGTAACATAGTCATGTAAAAGCGCTCATCCCACGATGATACTTTTTTTAACGGTCAAATACTTATGTGCGGAGGAAATAGTCTGAACTTGTTACATATATCAAAACGTCATGTAAATGTACTCATACACATTTTAAGATTTCTAAAAATTGCATTAAAATTCATAGAACAAGCTATGCTTAGTTGGTGCATTTATATGGCGCATTTGTGTGAAAACGTACACATTGTGCAGACATCAGGCTAACTTATATACAACAAAACCTCTGTACATTGCATCAAGACCACCAAGGACCCATAAACAAGTGGTCTCAATTGAGAGGTGTTCTCAATATTTAGGTACCCAACACCCGACGTCCACGTATTCAAGCGGGATTCGGCAATGCAATAGCTTCATATTGTGCGTCAAGCAACATCTTATATAGGTCCCAAGCGAATGTGTCCGTGTAATCTAGCCAGGGCAGGACTTGTACCATAATCTCATCATGCAATATTGGTTTAGGGCTGAGTCTCCCTGGGCCATGTTGCATGGATCTTCAGGAGTGGGCGTGCCAATTTTTATATGAAGCCAATACTGTATGTGATGTCCATAATTTATTGGAAAGTTACGTTTGGTAAAGGTACATGTATGAAAAGTAGCATATGAGTATGCAGACACAGAAGTGTACTAGCGGATGGGGCAGCAGCAGCAGCAGCAGCAGCAGCAAATTACATATATATCCGAAGAGTTCTCTCTATCAAGTAAAATGGCATTTCATCAATATCCATTATTCTTCCTGAAAAAGTGAAAAAGGAAAATGTGATTTTAAATGTGTGCTGCGTCTGCCCACTAATAATCAGAAATCAATAAGACTACAGTAGAATCTCTCCATCAAGAACTGCAAAGACTGGTCTCAACTTTTCCATACACAGGTTTTCTCTTTATTGGGGGTGGGGGTGGGTCAAGATATGGTCTCATTACATAGGTGGTCGCTTTATAGAAAAGGTCACTTTATAGCCGTACATAAATGGTCTCCTTATAGATATGGTCTCTTTACAGGGGTGGTCAAAACTGACCGGTTTGCTGTATCCAGTCTGAAATGTCCTCAGCTCTCCCCAAAGACCTCATTCCGCGAGTGATTCTCGAACGGCACCTAATTATGCAAATGTCCTTAGCGTCAATCGGTCCCCGGATAAACAGCAGACTACTGCCTCATACATTATGGGGACATTGTGTCTTTGGGGAGGGCGTTGTGTTCAAGGGGTGATGCATTCTTGTCAATTTTAGAGCCATTATTCTTAGCCTTGTTAGCATGATGGAGATGGACGGTTGTTGAGGATTTTTCATTTGTAGTTTTGTTGGTCTTTAATGCTGCTTATGACGCCCAAGGTTTTACAGTTTTTAACTCATTTTTATTAAACATAGCAAATAACCAGTTATCTTGTGTCGCTCTTTCTGGTACATTGGTTATCAGAACCAGATTTAGCTTCCTAGGTCAAAAGATGCGACCTGTAGAAGGGCAACAAGGAAAAACAGCGGATGCAATTATTGTTCCGTAAGACAGAGTCAATAACTACAATGGAATAAGTAAATTATCAAGTGGATGATAAACTAAATTGGTTTACCTGCCAATTGATATGATTGGGAAAATTAATTGTATTTAATCCTTGTCAGCTACACTAATTAGTATGTGTGTCACCAATTAATCCAGCCTCTTTTACTTTCTTACAACTAAAATCCAATTTACAAAATACAAATGCAGTCTGAGATTTAACACTGATTTTGTGAGTTTGATTTCCAGTCAGGTGTGGTGGTGAATGTTGAGTATAAAACTCATCCTTAACATGCTACATACTTCCCCTTGCTACCTACAAGTCAATTAGCTACAGGCCAGGAGAGTGAACGCTATAATGTGAATGATCAACACCATTCTCCCCAGGGAGTCTAGAAAGGCAACTTAGTGTGACATAGATGCCAATGGCCTGGTGTAAATGATATGACGTCGACATGCATTGTAGACTATAACCCTCGTATATTTACATTTGTAAAGAGATGAAATTCTCTTGCTGGACTATATCAAGTTGAGTAAAATTGCCCATCTAGGTGCGAGCTCCAATTTAGATTCCCAATTCAGCTGCACGGGTATTGAAGTAGATACTACAGTGGATGTGAGTCGAAGAGGCAGGTGTGTGCAGTTGAACCCCTCTATTGAGACCACCCCGAGGCTGACCTCTCTATAAAGGTGGTCTCTTTAAGGGGGTTCTTGTTGGTCCCCTCGTATGACGATTTGAGACATGGAGAAGTGGTCTTATTACAGAGGTGGTCAATTTGTAGAGGCAGTCTTTAAATGGGGGTTGTTCTGTAACTGTGTATGAAGGCTAATGGTAGAGTGAGGTTATGGCTGATGGACTTCCCTTTACAATGTGCCAGACATAATGATGGGATCTGTGGGCATTTGTGTAATCCAGGACACTTACTGATACTGTTATATACATAGTAACAAGCATATGCTGCTCTATTGCAAATATGAGTTGAAAGACTAAATCAATTTGCAGTTTTCTACAGTATAAGAAAATATATAAAGTTCACGAGGCACAGCAAAATTTTGAGTACCCTACATCTTATATCCAATTACTTAACCGGGGTCCTGGTGATGATGGAATTTCGCCTGAGGGTTGATGGTTTTATATCAAGGTGACTTGTGAACCAACCCGGGCACTATGTTAACTGTAATTACTTTAAAGTGCTTAATCTTGCATTGTTCATATGTAATATGTGAGATTTCGTATACAGTCTCATGTCTCATTTAAAATCATATTTATGTTATTTTTTTATAGCCGTTCAAAACTAGGAGTTAAAAAGAGTCCAACTTGTTATGAATTGCATTTTGTTTTGACCTCTTGATCTCTATCAAATTACTGTTAATGTATTTTTTTTTTTTCAAATTATGCATGTATCTATGTGCAATCACCTATATGTCACTCAGACATTTGAAATTAGTACTCGGGTACAATGTACGTGGCTAACAACTTTGGTCTGAATTTTTACAATTACTAAAATCCAATATATCACAAGGTAATTAACATTTAGTGGAAGATGGGCATTTACAGCAATATTATTGAAATAACGCAGTGATACCATTTCATGAAAATCCCAATGAAATATTGACAATTCATTTCGACATTCTGACTGGCATTTAATACTTCCAAATGATGATAATGTATAGTAGATTCCAAACTACAAAAATGCCAGCCTTGTTGGTATTGATTTATGCATTTTGAAGAGGTCATCTGACGGCCTTATGATAATATTACATATGTCCATGTTATAAATTGTTGGTGTTAAAATGCAATATATTTCACAGCGTTTCAATTTTCTCCTTGTCATCTCCTAATATCTCCTTGTCATGGTAAACCTTGAACCATATCCCATAGTACGTATGATGGGACAAAAACATAGTCCTTAACAACTAATCTCGAAACTACAAAGTACGGTAGAGCCTCTCTATTAATACCACTCCGTGGGCAAGACTCAAGTGGTCTCAATACAGAGACAATCTCTTTATGAAGAACCATGTTAGTCTATTTATGACAGTTTGCTATCAGGAGAAATAGTCTCATTGCAGAGCTGTCTCTTTATAGATGTGGTCTTAATTGCAGGTTGTACTGTATATGAATATTAATCAGGCATTATCTGTGAGGCTAGCCACGTGGCATGCCCCTCAGTCATGATACTGTGATACCCAGGCCTACTTCTGCCTCCTTACATTTGCGCTATTGGCTTGTGTGTTGGAACAATTGATCCTCACTTAAAGAACTTGTATGTGTGGTGGTCTGACTTTTGTCCATTCTATCCTAAATCCAGCCTGTTAGGCCGGTCAAAAGAAGCAACTGGACGTGTGTGTCTTATATGGCTAATTGATGTTTAGTTGTGCTCATTGTTGGGTTCATGGCCATTGTATGTGTGACGTTATAAGCTTAGGCTTTGAATGAATATTATGGTCAAAGGATCTCTAAGTAAAGTAGCCTATGTGCAGTACAGTGCAAACATTCTATAAGAACAACGAATGCTGAAGAGACCACCTCTTTAATAAAACCATTTATCTCTATATCCTGTGCCTAAAGATATACCAACACGAACCTCCATAAAGAAACCACATCTGTATTAAAACTAGTTGAGCTTTCAGGTACTCTTAACAGTGAGTTTTGTGTTCATATTGCGGATGGTTATTGCTGAGTATAATCTGTACTTCTCTAAATCACTTGCACATTACATGCATAGAGCTAAAGCTTCTATTAAATCCTTTTTCACTTGGCATTAACGACTTTAGAGTAGACACCTAAAGGCGATATGTATTTTGTAAGTGTGTATGTTCTGATTTATTTGTGATTAATTCTCATTCCATTCAGATGTTTTGTTGCTGAAGTGATATAAATTTTATTTTATTTTTTGTAGACTTACTTTGAGTAAATAAAGTTATGATAGCAAATATTTAAGTCCTATGTTCATAGTGGATTTTTCATTTTAAGCCCTCTTAAATCCGTATTCCCTAAGTTTTAACAACATGTGTGGGTAGTAGTTATTAGTACTTAATGGAATTTCCAAATCTAAAGCACTCCATTAAATCTTGCATAATCCTCAGAAATCTTGCAACAATCCTCTCAAATCGGATTTGATGAGAGACGCTCAGTAAGGTTCTTACTCAAAACAACCAGTCATAAACATTACCTAATGCCATCACAGCCTCCCCCACCACCCTCTCTCCCTGTAACTAAGGCTCTCAACTCCTGCCATAAATCTGACCGCCCCATCCTTGCTGTGTTACGTGCCTGTTATAACTCCCGGGGGCTGCTAAACTGATTGTCTGGGCTTTACTGCAGTGCCCGCTCTAAAGAACAGAGTAAGTACCGTAAGTAACATTGCTACTGATGTTGTTGTTGCTTTAATATTAGAGGATTAGTCACTATGACTTTGGATACTATAGATGGTTTGATTTCACATCCTAATCCTTCCTCTCTCAGTCACCGTTCTAAAGAACAAAGTACCCTATAAAGTAACATTGCTACAGTACAGCACTGGAGCATATTATGTTTAATTGTGTTTCCTTACCACTAAAAGACACAAGAAATTCTTTAATTTTAAAGTAAGCTTTTCATCCCAAGAGAATTTCTCAATTTTTTAAGATACCGTTTTTATTCTAACATTTTTGGAAAGAGAAGTACTGTTTTGAAATTGAGAATGTCTCTCTAGAGATGAATATTTGAATTTGTGTTTTTCGAACATGAATTTTCAGTGGTAAGACGAATTGCCTACTAAACATACACTAAAAACTGATTGATGAATGTTACCAAGTAAATAATTGACCCAAATCGAATATTGTGCTGACGTAGGATCTGTTCCCGTATTTTTATTTACATGGACTTTAATTAAATCCCCTTATCCCGGAGGTCTAGAAGCGGTCTCATCAAAATTGTACATTGTGTATGATATATAAGTACGAGTGAAAGCTATATGGGAAATTCGAGATGAACCAATGTCGATATAACAGGTTTCGACTGTAGTATGAATAATGCTGATAGTGTGTTATGATTTGGTACTGTGAAGATTCCCCTTATTATTGAGGTGGTCTGTTTGTGGAGGTGCTATTTTTAGAGGGTCTACTGCATTGCCAATTGTAGGGAAACAGAAAATTGGCTTTTGGATCGTGAGATAATCAAACGCTTGTGTTGTGTGAATATTCCTTATTGAGTGCATCATTATAGGTGTGAGTGAGATTAGTTTCTATGTTTGTTATTTACTAAAGATCAGAGATCTAGAGTAATGTTGTATTTGTTCAACAAGCTATTGATTTTGAGGGTTAAACATGTGTCAATATTATCTGAAAATATCAATAGATTTTACAGTGCAAACACAGATACGGTAGATACATGTACATAGTTTATAGACATAGGATAGAGATTAAGAGATTATTATTCGAGTGGGTAGAGATATCAGTTGATGTCCCACTGAAAAACAAAAACAAAACACGAAATTTGAACGTGACACCCATTAAGTCGATTTTGCACACATACATACTAGTATTGGTGTTGTATATTTCTCATTTTCTTGTACTATTTGAAGTTGGAATATTTAAATAAGCAAACTGACAAGATTCCATTTATTTAGATTTCCTACTTTTGGAGTTCATTTGTTCATTGTACTAATAACAACATCGTGAAAACTCTAATACACCTCTACACATATAGCACTATTACTGTTAAGAGAAAGTGCACGTATCATTCGTTTGAATTTTCGCACAAAAAATTTGGAATAATCACGTTTTAAGCAGGGTATGAAACTCATCAAAATTTTCTTACTGACCACAAGGCCGGCAACTATAAAAAGTAGCCGTCCCTGGCAAGAAGTGTACAACCCTTCATTATGTTCATATTTACAACTCCCAAAAAGTAGCCTACCCACTGGGACGTAAACTATTAAAACCAACCGGCCCGGGCCAAAATCAGCCGGCACCGGGCCGCCGGGTAGTCTCTATTTCATACCCTGTTTTAAGCCTGCATATAGATTTGGTAGCAATACCATTAATGTACATACAAATTACATGTATGCTTGTCATGTTCTTTATAGTAAGATCAGCTTAATTTCATTTTATAAGGAAAGTACAAATCAATACAAGCAAATAGTAGACTCAGCCAATACAGTATCACCTCTCTACAAAGATCACATGAGGGACTGTCTTCAAGTGGTCTTATTGGGAAGTTGCTCTCTTCATGGAGGTTCGGGTTTGGAATCAAATTTGCCTCAATATGGAGGTGGTCTCTTTATAAAGTTCTAATGCGTTTTATGATATAATTCTCTTCATACGGTGGTCTTAATTTGAGTTTCTGCTGTACTTAAAAAGAGTTAGAGCCTATAAGGTTTCTTTGGATAGAATTGCTTTTCAAGTTGTGATCGCTTTCTTAATGCGGTTATGACAGTCCAAAGGACACTAAATTAAACACACACAATGTGTTTTATGTTTGGTAAACTATCTTATTGATAGAAACACAGAACCACATGGTTTGAAGTTGTATGTATGCTGTAAGCTCATTTTTGCAAGCCTTATAGTCCAGATTGGCTGGGTAATGGCATTCATTTGTAATGTAAGTTGAAATGGTAAAAATGAAACCATTTTCAGATCAAGGTTTCGGGGGTAGATGGTGGCAACCATTGGATAGTCTGGGCTTTGTGTGCACACATAAGCATGAAAAAGATAGTTTAAGGCTAGGAAATACGTGGTGCATTTCTCATATGCTCCTGGACCTGTCCGATATTTAAATCTACATATGAAATACAGATTTGTATTAATAATATTTTATTTATTAAGTGACAGTCGATCGCATATCTTGTTCAAGATGTCGTTCTTACCACTGAGCTTTTATTTAAAAAAAAAACAATATAAATTGTTATTTTCATTTTTATTTTATTTAAAAAGACTTTTCATTTCTATAGAAACCTTATCAAATCACAAATTAAAAAAAATTGTTGCGGAACATTACTGTGGTAGTTCTGTAAAAAACAATATATGATATACTTAGATTTTGATTTAAAATGCATTTGGGTTAAGCTATAAGTTGCAACAAATGCAGGCACTATGGATGGCCTTACGTTTGGTTAATGCATATTGTCAGCCTATGTACTTTTATCTATAACACTAAAGGAGAACTGGGTGTTTCTTTGCCAGTAACAAAGGGATTACGATGTCCAATGAACCAGTTTCAGTACAGTTCTCATATAACTTGGCTTAATGTGGAGGACTAAAATTGGTTCAAACTCTTTCCACCAGATACCCATGTCATGTACAAGGTACATACATACATGATTTATGATAACTATCATCGTTGGAACAATTACGTATGTAGATTATATATCTTAAGGCCACCACGTGTCATGAATTGTATTCTTGGTGCAATATATATACCATAAATATGATTTATGACATACATTAGAACTGTTATATTATGATCACTCTGGGACTGGCCTTGAGTGGTGTCTGTATGGAGGTTTAGGTAAGCTAGAATAATTCTTGTTCATGTAGTATAGGGTATGTATATGGGTGGTCTTAATGGGAAGTCCTATTGTGTTACCTTTAGTGTTATAGAAAGATGATCTAATTATGATAATATAGGTCAACTTCTGGGGTAATGATTCTAACCATTACCCCAGATCATTAGTACAGATTATATGATACGTGTGGCACCATGGTGAAATACAGTAATTACATTGCTGATCTCGAATGTTCTGTTAAATCGAGGTTAGTTTGATCTAATGTCTTCTAAATTTTATCATACAACACATAAAATGAAATACAGTACAACAAGCTCATAAGTACTAAGAGAGCACAGCGTCGGTAGAACGGCGTTGACTCAAGGGCAACAAATGTGCTTACATTGCAATTAAAGCAGTAATCAGTTATTTTTTGATGTGTGATTGACCCTATATCTATGTTCCCGGTATTGGATTGTAGGTGCTTTCTAAACATTGTAATCAAATATCTTTTGACCATGAGTCAATATTATTATGGTGACACTGTGCTCTCTGGGCACTTTTGATCTATAATAACCATATGCTAATGTTATAGTCATGTTTAAAACAGTATTTGCACTAGTGTAGAAAATAAAAATAATAATTAAAATGGCTCTCTGGAAAGGTTAACTTTAATTGGCTAAGTGCCAAAATCGGATGCGGTTGATGTTCAGTAGGCATCTATGCATTATACCAAATTGGAATGTTTTCCTACAAGCAAAAGTAAAGCTATTGCAGAAAATGGACCAATAATGGTCCCAAGGAAAGCACACTTTTATGGCAAAGTGCCCAAAATAAATCAAATCACTTCTGTATCGCTTCATACCTAATAGCTGTGTAAAGTTTAAACGAAATTGGTTCATCGGTAAACACTCTAGCTTGGTCTAAAACATTCATCGATAAATGCATATTTAGATAGAAACGAAGTGAACACAAGGTTTTGTTTCAGCTATTGAAGTCACGCAATCATATTTCTACCTGTATCAATATTGGGTGATTAACATTGACCATACACAAGGTGGAGTTAATAATGTGACGTAAAATATTCATAATCCTCATAATCCCCCACTGAGCCGATGTCTTGAAATGAGTATGGTTGAGATCTACAACTGATGTCAAGTTTTGAAATACAAAACCATCTATTCACCTTTGCCAGTACGACCTACTTGTTAAAAAAAGTTTGTTTGTTTAATAAAAATCTCAATATCTGCATGCAATACTTTGCTCATATGGGTGATTAGAATTGTGTGATAGGGTTGGGGGTGCAAAGGAAAATGGGACTATTGCACCAAAAAAAGGCCACAGAAAAAAAGAGATGTGGGATTTCAATGAAATGGGATGTTGGACAGAGGGTGAAAATCGAGACGTGAAAAAGAAGACCAGCACAAAACGATGTGGTAAATAAGAGCAAACAATACATCTTCCTCTGAGAATGTAGTTACTAGATTACTCACGATCTATAATGAAACAATTGATTGATATGTTGGTCCAAAAACTTAATTTGAAAGCGAGACGTGAAAAATACAAACGTTTTCATAATGTGGGATTTCAATCTACTATAATGAAACTTCTATTTTCTTTTTAAAAATTTATGCCAGATTGGAAATGAGCTTCAATTTATGCAGATTGAAATCCGGTTTCAATAAAAACTTTTTCGAAAAGACAAGTTTGATTGTTTGTTGGATAGAACAAAGACATATATAATATTAGTATATTTACAATTAGACTGCGTGCAGTTCACCGTTTAACATTCATATTAAGTAATTGATATTTGATGTTATGGACAGATGCCTGCAACATTGATGTGGGATTTCTTTGTTCCTTAGAGCATTCCCCCAAACCCCCTTTAACTCAAATTGTGTTTAGCAATAATGATATTGACGAAAAGAAAACATCTGCTTTGAAACATCAATGGGGCCCCCAAAACCCCAACATTGCTCACGTTGTAAACAAACAAACACAGCATCTAAAATGCCAATTTTTCTAATATTGCGAAGAGAAGAAATCATGGCCTAATATAACAAAATGTTACTCATGCTCAAAATAAAAAGCACACACACTCAACCCATGTTCCAACACTACAACAGTCTACTGTGCTACTCCTAATTTGCAATGTGTGTCAAAAACGAGAGGAGAGAGAGCGGGAACAGGAAATCTGCTAAAATATAGTAGCTACTGCTACCTCTGTGTGGGCTTTCAATGGGGTCCAAAAATAGAAGCTGTGACCTGGGTCCATATTTAGGATATTCCTCAAACAATACCATAATATTGTCTCATTTTTATATGATGTACGTATAGAAAACATGTGTATGGCAGATAAGTGTTTTTAGATGCCGATTTTATAGGCGAAGGTGGCTAAAATGGGCTTGTTGTCGTGTCACCCTTAACCCATGGAAGGTCCTAACTGTGTAGCATTTCAAAGACTGTGTTGAAAAGGGGTTAACATGGGTAAAATGTGACACGATGACACGACCGTTTTAAGCGAGTTTAACAGATGCAAATGAAATCCTCTATTGAAGACAAATATGATCTTTAGCCAACTCTCAGCGGAAAGGGGACCTAGTAATGATGTAATTCATAGAGATTATAATTGCTGATTTGTTGGTGGTCTGAGCCCTATAAAAGGAAACCTCTACAAGGCACACGTTTACATATTTACCCCTCTGAGTATCAGATGTCAAGATATGACCTCTGAACCATAACTATTGTTCATTATAAATGGGCCCAACCACAGGCATTTAATCCCAGAATTGGAATTAGGTCAAGTGATCAATCAGAAGATTTACAGACTAATTGCACTTTTTTATGGTTATGACGCTGAGAGCAGTCAATATCCAGATGGTATGAAAAGTAAAAAAAAAATAGTCCTATGATGCTTACAAATTACAATCCAGAAAACCACAAAAAAACGTAAAATTAAGAATCAGTCCACAAATGAATGAATTATGATAGTTCAATCTCTGGTGAAGCATTTCAGAGGTCAATCTGATATTCAGAGTGAGGTTTACTGACCCCGTGTAGTATCGTTGAGAACAAGGTACTGTGTGTGAAGGGGATTATGGAGGTTGTTCACCGCACTGTGTGCTAATTGATGGCTCTAAATGTAGTACCCTGACGCTGTGCATGCAAGTATGGGTCCCAGCATCATGAGCGAAGGGGGTGGGGGTCAGGGCTTTGTATACTACATTTAGTATACAAACACAAGCGGGGTATGCATATTACATTTAGTTTACAAACACTAGACTTATCATAACTATTTATATAGATATATGATTATATAGTATATATCTCATGATGATGGGGACCATCAGGCAATTAACATGTTGTAATGGTCTGATTGTGTTCATGATTTGGGAATATTAAATCTAAATATTAAAATTTCTGCAATCTATCACAGCCTGTTGTCTTCAAATGACCACTTCTGTCCAGAAACCATTAAAGCCATGGTGCAAGGCTTAGAAGGCTTAATAATGATCATGTGGATACAAAGATTTCACATGTGTAAATCTTTAACATATATGGTTCTTTCTCCTAGTCTATAGGGATGTATCACATAGCCTGTTCGGGGATATACGTGTATGTGATATAGCCATACAGACTTGGAGAAAAAACTCGTTTATATCTTAAAGATGCCTGCAACTATTAGGGGTATAGTCCATTAAATAGTAGACGCAATAGTATTACAACAAAGGTGGAATCCAGTCAAGGATACATTGCTCCTTTGTACTGAAGATGGTCCCTTTGAAAGGACATTCCATCTTACTCCACAGCCCTAAAAACGTCTGCAGATCATGTATAAACATGTGTGCCTTGAACTATGAGTATTGTTGTACATCCATAACACAAGCATCCTTATAGGGTAACATCCCACCAAGAAAAGCTTTTTACCTTCTACCTTACATCACTTCTCTGCAAATCGTTAACATCCCATCAATATCAAGTTGCCCTGCTCCACTGTCTGCCTTAAAAACTCTACAAATCATGTATATTAAAAGATGGCTTGCATCAAAAGGTGATGTACATGATAAAAGTTGTATTGCAGGCCTTTCTTATAAACGGCGCACTGTCTTATATTAATTCTCACCTCCTCTGAAGACATCTATAAATACTATATATGTACAGTAGAACCAGAATAAGAACCTCTCTATTAGGACCACCCCTATGACTGGCCTCAAGAGGTTTCAATAGGAAGGTGGTCAGTGTATGAAGGCTTGGGACAGCAAAATGGTCTTTATAGACGCGGTCCTAATTGCCGGTTCTAATATATATAATAACTATGGTGTTGCTTTTGCCTGCAGCTGATATAAATAACGTTTTTTGCATACGTGCCTGGGACAAAAGGGTCCATGTATTCATTCCTTGATCGGTGAGTCCCTGTGCTCATGTAGTTAACATCTATCATCGCTTTGAATGTAGTGCACAGAATAGTGAATGTGATGGGACCTTTGGCTACATGTAGGTGCTCGGGGAACACGATTTATTATGGCTTGTAGGGTTTGTGAAAGAATGAGACTAAAAGTACTACCAACTTTCCTTGCTGCATTTTCAATCCCCCTCCCTCCCCAAAAAAAGAATCAACTTTAGATTTTCATACATTGTATATTTTTCATACACCCCTTGGGCCGCGGTAAGGTATGAGAAAACAATAAAATATCAATTATCTGTGTTGTAATGAATTAGAATAGAATCGAATTGAGTCGAATAGAATAGAATAGAATAGAATAGAATAGAATAGAATAGAATAGAATAGAATAGAATAGAATAGAACGGAATGGAATGAGAATGGAATGGAATGGAATAGAAATTTTTTTTTCATATCAAATTCGAAACATAAATAAAATACGCATAAATAACAAAAATGCATAACATCTATATTTAAAAATGTATTACCGTGTGTATAGACTCCCCCCATTCAGAGTATAACATGGAACTTGGACATTGCCAGCAATCAAGTAGGATCTTACACAAAAAATGTTATCGCACTTTTCAATTCTACTCTGAAAGTTGAACGTGTACTCCATAATGAACGCATAGAAAGCATTGATATTGTTAAGCAGCATATTATGTGAAGTAGCAGCCACGTTCTGCACAAGCCTCACTTCCCACACCTCTGAGGTAAAGAGCTCGCTAAGTCTCAATCATCCCCTTAATGGGCATCATCACGCCACGGACAGCGGCTGCGAGGAGTCGCCTGCTGTACTGCTGAGGTGAGCTGAGCGGTGGCGAGAGGAGGAGGGCCCTGTATGGGTTATAAAGGAGGGCCCTGTATGTGGTCATAGAGGAGGGCCCTGTATGTGGTTATAAAGGAGGGCCCTGTATGGGTTAAAAAGGAGGGGCGTGTATGGGCTATAATACTTTATCTTTATAATGTTATGACACTTGCTGGGTATAAATTGCGCATGTGAATGTACTGCAGGAACTGAATACTGAATTGTAGCGGGAACGGAGAAATAAACATTGCATCTCATGATCATAATACATAACCCCACGCTTACCTTACCTTGACAGCGATTTGTACCCTGCCCACGATCTGTTAATGTACAGGCAGGCTCGGTAGAATTCTGTTATCTCGAGTTTGCATAGAAGTTATATGTAGTTACATTTCGCTTCAACTACTTTATGAAATATTTGTTGCAGTTGTTTATCTCGAATATTTTATTGCTATCTCTCTCTCTGGATTTGATATAATGGATTTCTACTGTAATAATTCAATGGCAGGATTCTGGAAAAGGGGATGCACTCTATCTATGCAATCTCTTAGGTTGAGAGTGATTTATATTGTAGAATGCAGGGTTATCAGGATTATTCAATAGATGGGAGGCAAAATATGTTGGGGCAACAGCTGCAGGCAAAGATGGGTTTCAGTACATGCTCTCCCAAGAAAACTGTGCAAATCTAAACCTCTTTTCATAGCAAATCAAGTCAAGAATGTGTTTATTACACTGACACAGTAGATCTACAGTAAAATTATATGATGGACAAACATGCACAGATCTACTCAACGTCAGTGGGTTTACACGGGTTTATAAATGTAAATGTAAATGTAAAAATGTAAATGTGGTTGTTTATAGTCGCAATTCACTGTAATCGTGCTCTAGCGACTAGATATTTACACCAGGTCATTGGCATCCTTGTCACACTATATCCTTCTTAACTCCCCGGGGAGCATACATCACAATTGCTACCGTAGCACAGACGTGCTAATCACTCACATTAGCGTTCACTCGCCTGACCTGTAACTACTTAACATGTAGGTACCACGGAGCAGTGTGCAACCTGTTAGAGGTATGACTTTGCTCAACACCCATCATCACAAAGCATGGAACACCGCGACCTTTGATAGTGAAGTCCAACTCCCTATCCACTTGACCACGGGGAGCATTTTAAAACAATAAACAAAAACAGGTGTATCCTAAAACTCGGTCTCAATCAGGGTTTGGCAAAATGAATTCCTCACAAAACCTAGGATCAGTTGCCTCCCGTGCCTCGTAGATGATTTGTCGCCTGCTCTGTGGGTGTGTGGGTGTGGGCTGCTGTTTGGCTGCTCAGGTCTCCATTGCCAATGAGTTCCTTTGTGTTTGCGGGGTGATGTGTGATGCCCATGGCTGAGGTGTGTCTTCAAACGAGACATTGCTTTGCAACAAGAACCCACACTCATTTGTCTGTCACTTACAGTATGGTACAGTAGAGCCTCTCTATCAAGACCACATATATACTTTATTTCCTCATGGCTCAAGTGGCATGTTGCCAAGCCGAATCATAACTAGGCCCGTATTGGTGGACTACAGCATATATTCTGGTGTTTATATTGTGATTGACAAGCATTTTATGAAACCAATTAAGCGTAAAGATAACTTCCCTTTACGATACATAGGGAAATTATGAAAATAGAAGAAGTGGAGAGTGTAAACTGATGGCAGGTGTTCTTAAAACAAGTGTCCACACGCACAGGTTTCACTGTATTCACAATTCCTATCTGCTGTTTTTTCTTCTATTTACCAGCTTCCTCGCAAAATATGATCAAACAGATTGTCAGTGCCACAGAAACGGACTGTCGCTTGGCATCTTCAAAGATAGTGTCACCCAATTCATAGGAGATGGCGTAAAAGAGGATCCATTGCCCCGATAGAATCTTATCTTCGAGCCGGGGCCATCTAGAATACGCTAAATGCCATGTTGTGTCGTATTGGGTCGGCAGATAGTCCGACCTGATTATCGGGATTGGTCATAGAGGGATCTTGTCCAGATTAGCAGACCTAAATAAAATGCCTATTTTTAGACATTGAAAAATATCTAAGAACCACATTTTTGTCTCTATATAGAAAAAAGTGGTCTCATTATTAGAGGAAGCACAGAATGTAAGTCAATCTTTATAAAAAACATATTGGAACCACTTAGAAAGGGTTTCTCTTTCTAATAGAGAAAGAAATGTGGTTCCAGAAGTTTTATATGGCAACTTATTGAGCTTATAATTTGGGTTCACTAACTATACAAAACTATACAAGAACCGGGTCAGTGTAGTGCAATTGTTTTAATTGAGTTCACTTTGTAAAGAGCTTTAACAACTGCATATATCATACGTATGTATATTTTTACAGCTATCTGGTCATACTGCAAAGAGACACCGCACTAAACCCCATTTTAGAACCTTCTTATATGTAAATGTTTGAGCAAGCATGAGTATTTGTAATTCAAAAATAGTAGTACATGAACAAGACAAGCTGGTTCATTGGTGCATATGGCCGTATATACGGCTAGGCCCAAGGTGACCCAATGTCTCTTGTTGCATCCAAGCTCCTATAAGAATCTTGGCACACTTGCTGACTCCTTCATATGCTTCCAACCGTGCCATTGTGTGCCATGTATTAATACATTTCATAGAGACCGTTTCATCGGCTATGCCATACAGGTAGGTAATGTTTATTCAGTAATAAACAGAAATACATAGAGATATATGTGTAACTTAAAGGCTTTAACCTTGAACTACCCAATCCTGGTCTAATTCCCAACATCCATACTCCTTGTTTGGCTCAACTGATAATCTATTGTGTATTGTTAACATGGGGGCCAAGGTGATTCTCAGTCGTAAACATGTACAGTAAATTTATTTATTAAGTCCACCCTTTGACTTGATTGGTCTTATTAGAGAGGTGGTTTTATTATGCAGGTTCATGCATGTCTCTTTGTGAAAGGTAAGAAATTTAATTAATGGCTTTATTATTTCATAGAGGAGGTCTCAATTGAGAGATTGTCCTGCTTGGAGTTTCTACTGTACATCAAGCTAGCCTTTGAGACATTGTCCCATTCATTGATGTAGATGAGGCTTTGGAAGATTTGAGTATCGTCCTTCATAGAAATACACTGTCGGGCCCACACAATGCGCCAATACTTGCAATAGACGCGATCTAGCGTGTGTGGATTTGTAGAAGTATTCATACTAAGTCAGTGTCGTCGTTTGTATTTCGTCTGTAACAGAGATAAGAGCGCGTTTGAATGTTTGGACAACGTTCAAATTAGCATTTGTTTAGTGCAATATTTATATTAAATGTCTTAATCATAGTGGAAAACATTAAGTCTGTGGAAACAAACGAAACAATTCCCGTCCACGTAAGATGTAGAAAATTTGAAAAAATATTGAATTTGAATTTGAAACTACCAAGTAATTATTTGTTCTGAGGATGGAGTGTCACCTCTGTTAACTCTACTTGGGGGGTCTATAAAGAGTAAAGAAATCCCATAGCTCTCGTTGTGATATTACTTCTCACATCCCACAAATGTTCAGACTCCCCCACCCCAGCATAACAAATACAGACTTTTCCACCAATCTTAATGACGGACACGCTCCGCAGGGTACGTTGTGACGAGATTGCATTGTGGATGATTTTTTCTTCTGCGGTTGTGTATAAAACATTGCTATATTGATATTGCTTTGTCCAAGTTTCTGTTAGCTCGAGGTCAGTTTCATATCCCTTCAATCGCATTATGAACATATCTAGGCTGGTCATCTCGAATTTTGTCTCTCTATATCCATACACGTTCTAGATCTGCGAATGGCTACAAAATTGATATGCAATTTAGTTTGTCACTCCTTCCCTCCATAATGTATATTTACAGGTGAAAATGATAGCTAAACTAAGTACAGAAACACGAGCATGTGTGTATTGCGTACATATATAAAACCTCGTTTCTCACATTCACAGTGCACTTATATGTCCATTTTTACACCCACATCAAATCCCATTCAGTGTAAGATTGGCGAGAAAGAGGGGGCGGATGGGGCAAAATAAAGGAATTGTTCACACAAAAAAAGGAAATAAAAGTATCTGGGGTTGTAGGGATGTGGAGAAAAGCCTAAAATATAGTGGAATGTGTGTGTGTGTGTGTGTGTGTGCGTGCGTGCGTGCGTGCGTGCGTGCGTGCGTGTGTTTTGGGGGAGGTAAAAAGTGAAAGATGTGGGGAAAACAGACCACTAAAATATGGAAGTTGGGATTTTTGTACCTTATACCTTCCGTTCCTGGGAACTACTTAGCCAATTAGTCCTATTCTGAATTCATTTGATTTATCAAGTGTTAACCGCGAATGAATTACGTATTTAGAATTTGATAATCGGCATGAGTAATAAAATCATTGACAAGGATGAACAATTATAGCAAATGTACTCCATGAATTTGTTAACCGTTACATAATGCCTTTGTCAAACCTGTCAATCACAACACATGATGGTAATTTTAGCCTACCTACACCTCTAATATAATTGCCGGGACAAATTGATATTAGATATCATAACGATTAATGAGATCTTGAGTGATATGATCCACTATGTTTTAGACTGCTCCACTTAGCTGTAAACTGATATCATGTACCAGTTAATGCTTTGTAAAATGGACTATAGTTATCTATTGTGAACCACAGCTGAGCTTTGAAATTAACGCTATGTAAATACATTGTAACCTCCCTGAACCATAATTGGACCTGGATGACCAAGTTATCCTTTCAATGAATAATACACTTAGCATTATATCACCAACCTTTGCACTTCGGACTGTACTAGAGGACAACTTTGGTGTTGGGATATGAATATACTGATTTGGCTATGAATGTTTTTTGATGTGTGTTTTCAATTTAGAGTACCAGCCTTCAGTAGAATAATATTTACCAATCAATTACCTGGTCCTTAAACTTGATATTGTTAAATCTCCATATACATGTTGTATTTTGTATCATAATCTGTTATAAGAATTTGTCTTAATCTGTTAAGTAGGTACTGCATGTATATTGTTAAACTGATGATCTTACACTGAAAATTTTACCTGTTCTTCATTTCTTTTGGTGTTTTATTTTGAAAAGGAGCTCGAAAACGTTTAATGAATAAAATTGAGAACGAAATTAAACTTTAGAACAAAAACTTTTCATATTATTAATAATACAGCCGTCAAAGAAAACAATACACTATTGACAATTTAGAGTTTAGTTGTCAAAATGTTAGGAGCCCCCTTTTTGTTTGCAGCTGAGTGATTAAATTCCAGACACTGGCCAAATAAGTCAATGCAATGGCTGAACGTGTGTGAAAGCGTAGCTTGCATTAGATACTTTTTGCAATATGAATTTGTACTTCCCAACAAAATAATTCCTATTTTACGGAATGCAAAAAATGTACTTTTTTCCACGAGAACCCCAAAAAAAAAAAAAATAAAAAATAAAAAAAAAAAAAAAAAAAAAAAATAAATAAAAGTGTGTCACCAATCAAATTCATACTGCACACATACTATATTTCATTTGCTCCTCTACATGTGCACGGTAAACCCATTTGTATTTGCCATTTTAATTATTTTACCGGTATATGAAAAAATCACTATACAAAATTAACATTTCTGTTTCAAAGTACAACATTTTATTTCCATCAATCTCGACAGGAAAGCAAACTAAAATTATGCATGGACATATTGACATACTGTACATTACATAGACACAGACATATTCTACAAAGATTAAGATCATGATCTACATGTCAAAGATAACCCCGTTTGACTTCAAAAATGTTAGAAATCTAAAATTACAATGACCATTTATTTACACGATTTTAGCTCTATAAGATTGCACACTGTTTAAATGAAATGTAGTCAACAAATATTTTTACCCCACAAAAAAGTGTAGATAAAAATATAGTTTCAATATCGTAGACAAAACATGTTGCATTATCATGTTTTAATCCCAACTTGTAAATGCACATTTTTCATATTTCAAATACTTACATTTTACATCATAAATGTCCGAAACATTTTTGAAAAACATAGTTTCAACACCTTAAAATCAATCTGCATTATTATTACTATTTAGACCTAGATATCTATAACCCATAGTAAATCAAATCTATTTTGGACATTCTTTGTGAATGATGACATTACAATATCATTGTAAATTACCATTTTATGATTGAGAATTGATAGAAATGTATCAAAATGCCAGTTAAAGGTCATCATGGCGAATTTTCTTAACAATTTCAATGAGCGATGCATCAAGCTGTGGTTTCCATGTGGTCAGACTTGCATATTTCTTCAATAATTTCTCCCAGTAGCACCGAACATCTTCCATAGTCAGGTGGTCCAAAATCATTTGTTGGCCCCTCATTGCAATATCGAGGGCATAACTCTGATGTACTCTGAAAAACTCCAGCAAATCTTTGGCATCGGAAAAATCCGCTTCAACTGGTACATAGTGGACCCAGGGCTTCAGAGCGCGATAGAAGAACTCAATGTACTCATCGCCAACATGGAACACGGTGGACGCACAGAGAAAGAGGTGTCGGAACCGGAAACTGGCAGCCTGACCGCGGAAGTTGAACAGGTATTTGTATTTGCAGTGATCTTCAAACTTCACTGGCAGCGCTGGCTCTTGTCCAAGGGTGGCATTCAGATCTGAGTATCCTGGATGCTTGGTGTAAGCTGCATCCACCAAATCAGGCTCTCGACGGGACCACAAGATGATGGGAACTCTGTCCTTGCTCGCTGGGGAGCCGCGGAAGAAGGCCTGGTTCTTTTTTCTGCCCCAGGAAAATCTTTGCGATGCCTCTACAATGCTGTCAATGTGGCGGTCCCATCTTCCGATTCCGTTCGGATATATCGGCAGCACAGATGGACCGCCTTCCCAGAAAGACCATGCGGGAAATAGAATGTCCCCATTCAATTCAGCAGATTTGCTGAATGAAAACACTGGTATAGGATTCTGTTTGTATTTGGGCGCTAGCGGATAATCCATGAGGTTGATGATGAATTCCATGTCCGGAAGATTCCGCTTCACTTGGTTGAGAAAATACTCAATGCCGTTGCACCTGCCAGGTGCAGGACACTTTTTTTGTCGGTAAAGACGCTTGTTGATGATTTGATAATGAGTTCCAAACCTATATATATCTGTACGCTCTCTTGCTTTTTCTAAATCTCCCTTGCTGATTCCATTACTGAAGGGCTCAAAGTCGCGGTCTATCTGGGATTCATGGCACGTGCAGTTGTTTTTGACACATGGACCTGGTCTGTAAGCATTTGTAGCAAGGTTTATTTTATGGATATACTTTTTCCATCGCTTGTCCTTTTCCTCATCAGTGGCATCACCTTCTATTGGTGAAAGTATCAAATAAATTGCTACAAAAGCTAATATTGCCTTCATTCTTATATTGTCTGTAATCTTATAAGTTATGGCTTTTGACACGTGTTGTCCTTCTAGCATGACCTTGTAAAAAAGTATTCCGCATCACAAAACTACATAATTTTAAAGTCAAAATCAATACGCCATTTCCAGTAAATCAATGAAAAATAATATTGATGCTGCTGTTTAGCCTAATGTAACCTAACACACATAGTAGTCTTGAAATTTTTCAGAATGTTTATATTATTTCAACAGACATCTGGGCACCTGAAAGCCACGTGGTGTGTAAACAAACATACAAACACGTGTATAACAGTATCTCACATGATACTGTTACACATGTTTGTATGTTTGTTTACACACCACGTTGTTTTCAGGTGGCAGCCAGGGTATTAGGCACAAGGTAATCAGCACACGTGCAAGTTACAGTCAGTCCTGCTCATCTGGAATCTAAAGTGCATTAATTAACAATGAGTTCTCACACAAAGTGTCATGAAGGAAAATGGTCATTAAAAATGAAGACTCACACTAACTTTATATGTACAAAATTAAACGATTAAACACAACTATTTGTTAACATGAAATGAGTGATTTCCACCAGTATCAGTATTGATGATGGGATTTAACGAATTGGGGGGCTCGGTCCATTCTTTAGAGGTCCAAGCTTATTTCACCAAATGACCTCTTGCGATACTTTAACTCTGACGTAGAATCCACGAAACTAAAGCCTGGGTCTTACAGGATTGCTACCCCCCACACACACACACAACTGATTGCTATCATTATAAATTTGATTTTCTGGCTTGCTGTCGCCAATCCGTTGGGAATTTTGACCTTTTTGACCCCCGAATTTAGCTTGTAGGTTTAAAATTGTGAATGCAGGTTTTCAAAAGATTGGGAGTTGGCCTCTGGGAGCAGACCTACACGGTGTGGCGGGTTTTGGGGGTTTAAACCTCCACCTGAAACATTTTTTTTCTTTTTGAACAGTAAAAGCAGTTTGAAATTAAAATATATGGCATATGGCGATGCCGTATCAAAATTACTGCGCTAGTTGAATGTTACCTCTTTCATCAGGATGCTTGTCTACGTACTTTAGTACATTCTCAATTAATCAATGCCATCAATCGTTTATATTGTATTGAAGTGAGTTTTTGTGTAAAGGATTGATAACCCAGGTTATTTCCTCAACCCGGGTCCTGTCGAACCGGATCATTTATCATTCTGGTCTAATCACTCTGTAGAATGAGGGAGTCATATGGCAAAAATGTGATTGGTGATTTGCCCTAAATCTTGATTGTGAATTGCCAATTGCCTGTATTTAAGTGCGTGAAGTGTGATGGAACCTATCATTGGTGACTGGTGATTTGCTCGTTACAAAGGCTGTGATTGGTGATTTGCTCTAAATCTTGAATGTGAATTAAGAATTTTCAACGAGAATCTAGTAGTCTAATCTTAGCAAATAATCTCACTCAACTATGCAGTATTATACTATTAGTATTATATGAACAATATTATGTCAAGTGTCAGTATTATGTAAATGTCAGTATTTGTAAGTGTAAATCTGTAAAACTATTTTTGTTACTATGCATACTTGTATTGTCTTATTGCTTGTACTGTCTTGTTATGTGTTATTTGTGTATATTATTGTCTTATTGTTTGTACGGTTGTGTTATCTGTTTTTGACATGTTCACAAAAAATTCCTTTTTGGCTAATAAATGATCCTTATCCTTATCCTTAATTGTGAATTGCCTGTATTTAAGCAAGTGAAATGTGATGAAAATGTGATGCAACCTATTCAATTACAATTCCTGGGGATTGGTGAAAGACAATGAAATGGTGACTGGTGATTTAGGGAAAATATGTTGAGGATTGGATTTTCTTCAAGGCTATGTACTCCCCTCTAGAACATGATTGTACATATGTAATGTGCTTGGGAACAACACACGTATAAAATATTTAGAAAGACGTTTATTATACCATATCATTTAACTGATTATGCTTTGTCCACGTCCAAAAACCATCTGATTTAAAATACCAACACACAAATAATTAAATACTTTACAATAGTACAACTAATCTTAAACACAAGCAATATGAATAAAAACAAGTACAATAATGAGGGATGAGATTATGATTTGCGAACTGTGGTCATGTAAGTCTTGTTAAGAGAAAATATAAAGCTATTGCATAAAAAGGTAGAGTATAAACAAGATGAACTATTGAAATGAAAGTGTACACATTGGCAGAAAAAGGCTACCAATGTGTCAAATGAAAATGATTAATAAATATAAATACATTAGCAGAACTATATTGATATGAACATGGAAGAATGAAAGATGGCATGAACCCCCAGGGTTACACGTATTCGTCCTGTGTGTTGTAGAGCGTGGTGGCCGCTCACTTCGTGGGTCGCGAGGGCTTCGACGTGGACGGTCAACCGGACCTGCTCATCCTCACGTCAGACCGCAGCGAGCGCAACAACCGACACAAGGACACCGGCTACAGATACAGGTATGTAGGACACCGGCACAGGTCATTGGCATCATGTTTGCACCTTTATAACACCGGCTTCAGATACAATGTGCTTCTTGTGCTTCCGTGGGCGAGTGGTTAGGGAGTTGGACTCGTGACCAGAAGGTCATGGGTTCGATTCCCGGTCGGGTCTGATGGTGGGTGTTGAGCAAACCTACCTCTGACAGGTTGCACACTGCTGTGTGGTACCTACACGTTAAATAGGTACAGGTCAGACGAGTGAACGCATATGTGACTGATTAGCACGTCTGCGCCGCTATGGCAGCAATTGTGCTGTATGCTCCCCTGGGAGTTAAGAAAGCTAAAGTGTGACAAGGTGCCAATGACCGAGTGTGAATGTAAAGTCGTGAGAGCACTAGAATCATGACTATAAACCACCACATTTACATTTATTTACATTTAGAGATCAGTCTCATGAGTCTGAAACACAGTTATAGCATCTGTATCTGATTTTATATTCACACCACGCCATTGGTATCATTATCACACTATATTGATATGACCGTGCACTCAGCCACCGCAACTAGATTAAAAACATAGCTAGGGGATTTGGTGCGGCGTGGTCTTGGGTTCGAATCCCATCACTGCAGATATGTGATATAGTCCTGACTTGGAGTCATATGTCTGATGACATAGTTACACACAATGGTATACAGTAGAACCTCTCTATTAGGACCACCGTGGGGACCAGTGTTAGGTGGTCTCATAGAGGTGGTCTCTGTAGAGAAGTTCATTCTGTTAGCTTTATGAAGGTTTGGGAGCACGGAAAATGATCTTATTGCAGAGGTGGTCTCAATAGAGAGGTGGTCTGTCGGGGCTTAATTGGAGGTTCGATTGTACATGTCATTATGCTTGACTTTGTCCGTGATTTGCAAGCACAATGTCACCATCTCTATGATGTTCACTAAAGTCTACCATTGTTGTGTTGCAGATACGAGTTTGTGGAGTTCGCGGCGTGCTGGCTCGACAGGATTAACACCTCACCGGAGTCTTGTGGTATATGAATTTAAAATCTATTTAGTTTTCATTATTTTCATTTACTATACAAGAAATAAGAGAGACAATAATCTACAGAAATATACATTTTGTACATGAACGCGATAGATGATGTAAAAACGAACCATGTCATGCAGGGTGGGTGGGGTGGTGATGCAAAGATGACATCAATTTACTAGGTGTGTATGGGGGGAGGAGGGTGCAAAGGGGACAAATGGTGACAAGGGGGGGGGGGGGGGGGTAAAAGGCCAAATATCAGGTGACATCATTTGTGAATGATACCTAAGCATACATAATTCCGTTAAACAGAAAATGAAAACACTATCAAAAATAACTAAAATAATGCACTGAATTGTTAAATGCAGTAGACCCTTTGGATTTATACAACTGAAGGAGAAATAATTGCATTATAGCGCTATTTTCTGTATAAAATTGAACAGATTGTTTCTCTTTATAATAAGTCAAGCCACGTGTCCATTCTGTGCTGGCAGGTGTGATGGTGGAGGGGTCGATGGCCCGCGGTGAGCCGCGGCCGCGCCAGTACAGCCAGGCCTGGGTCTTCCACCCCATCATACGCTACGGCGAGGAGCTCGTGCCGGAACCGCTAGAGGTACGCTGATAAAACTAGAACTGCTAGAGTTACAGTGATTACACTAGAATGGCTAGATGTACTGTGTTTAAACTAGAACTGCTAGAGGTGTAGTGATTAGACTAGAACTGCTAGAGTTACAGTGATTAAGCTAGAACCGCTAGACGTATGGTGATTAAACTAGAACTACTAGATGTATGGTGCTTAAATTAGTACCGCTAGAGGTATGGTGATTAAACTAGAACTTCTAGAGAATGGTGATTGAATAAAAAATGCTAGAGGTATGTTTGCATATTTGCCGATCTAATGAAGTTCTTATTTGCGCCCCACATTTTGCACAAGCCCTTTAAGGCCTTTTCTGAAATGTTGGATCTACCAGGGCAGGGTTGGTTTTCAATCCAGTTGTCATTGCATGTTATATAACTTAGTAAATATATACATAAAATTAAATTAAATTAAATAAAAATGTACTAACAAAGTTCTCTTTTATCAGGTGAAAAACAAATACATTAAGCTGTGGCTGGAGAAGATGCAAGAGGGTACGTTAACGAGGTCAAATACTGTAGCGTCACTACTGGGGCAGACGAGACCAAATACTGCAGTCAGCGCCATTGCCAGTACCAGTCGGGCGTGAAGTTACGGATGACTGCGCTGGCTGTCTTCAATCGTATAGGGAATTTTAGTAGATTTATATTCGCCTAAACCAACAGAAAGTTTTCTGTTCATTTGGAACCCGGATTTTCCACGATTGAGTTTGTGGATATGGGACATGGGACAATCCGCACTTGAGTGTGTGCAAAACTTGGACTTTCCAAATTTGAGTGTGTGGGGAAAACTTGGATTTTCCACGTTTGAGTGTGGGAAACTGGGATAATTCCTCATTTGATTGGACAGATTGAGACTTTCCACATTTCAGTTTGCAGATCTGACACTCTCCAACTTTGAACGTGCAAAAAGTGGACTTGCCACACATTTGAGTGAACAGTATTCACTGTTGAGAATGGGTAACTCGCACTTTCCACATCAGAGTCTGTGGAATTGGGACTGCTTTCCACATGTATGTGTGCAAATCCCCTTAAACTTTCCACATTTCAAAGTGCAGGACTGTGACTGTCCACGATGCAGCATAGTCAGTGCCAGGTTAGCTCAATGGGTTGTACTGCAATTGCTGTTTGTAAACTTTTTTTAATGTACAACCTGAGTGTGTTTGGAAAAATGAAGGGTCGAGTTAGATTTGGTACGTCTTCTACGTTCGCCTAATGTTTATTGTTCGTGAATACTACAGGGAATCTGATATACTTTGAAACCCATTGCCTCCACTAGGTATTGGTTTATGGCCAAGATGGTTTACTGGATATTCATACTGATGGCTTATTAATAACAATACCAGGTGACCACATTGTGTGAATGTTCCTGTATATGGATCAAGACATTCAAATGTTAAGTCTCATCGGTATCAGTGGAATCAGCCGTCATAAATATATATTTTACCTATGCCAAATCTATGTTATTTAGCTGCTCATATAAAAGTAAACTTATATTAAGGAAATGTCAGATCTGCCATGAGTATAGCAACAAAACAGTATTATCAGAGATTTGTAATGCTCTGTGGGATTATGCTTTTAATCATTAATTTATAAAATCATTGTTGAATGACATTGTAGTCAGCTCACTTTTGAAGACGTTCATATTGTTATTTAAATGTAAGCTATTTTGCTCATTGACCAGGCATTTAAGTAGTTATATTTTGTATTCAATGCTGCATGTTTAACCCTAGACATTTTACAAACTGAAACTGTGACCAAAATGTTTAGGTGAGTATTGTTTTGACGTTTAAAACCCTCCACTTATTGGGGATGTTTTCTTCATTACGGGCTTGTAACATCTATTGTTGGTGGAGGTAATAGGGAGAGAATCTAAATTAGGGGACCATCTAAACGTACACTAAACAAAATGTCATTCAAATACATGTACAATAAAACCTCAAATTAAAACCACCACTCCATAGAGAGGTTCTAGCGTACTACCTTTGAAGATGATCCCCTGATTTTGATGCTCTCCAAACCCGGAAACCGACATTATCATGCATGGTTTGGTACTTCAAACACAAGTGTATTGACACGTAGTGAATTATACGGGTAATTCAAATATATGTATAAGCATCATGGGGCGCTTTCATAACAGTGCTTGTTAAAAGACATAACGCAAACACTGACTCGTGAACATTGTGTAAATGACTGTCCTGATGTACGTTTATATACATGTATGTATCTGTGAAGCTGTCTTCTATTCAGAAGACATAGCTCGTCAATCAGGGTGTTACCATTTATCATGACCCCAGGGAGAATATAAAAAAGTAGGGTTGTTGAAAAACTCAACTTAATTTTTGTTGGAGATATGTAGCTTGAAAATCTGGTGTACTTTAAGGTCTGGCCTGGAAAATCAGTAATAATTTTACTGGATTGGGGATGTGTATGTGGCTGAAACATTTAAACAAATTTATGGAGAGGGATAAGATCATAAACATTATAGTTTTATTTTTTTTCATGTCCCTGGGTTATAGACTCCCATGGGTCATATTGTAAATGGAAGCCCCGGCCGTGTGACTGTGGACTTTGTTATAATAAAGTTTAGTTCACCATTCTCCATTGTAAGTAAGCACTTGTGGATTTCTTGCACCCTGATGTATAAGTGATTTTTATTTTGTGAAATGTTATTTTGAAGTTGTGAAGCTATTGAATAGACCAATTAAACATAATATCAAAACAATAGTGTTCGTAGAAAAGACTTATTTACATTGTCAAATTGCATGCAGGAATTGTAATACTATAGTAATACTGTTTACAGATAGTATTGTAACATTTCTAATGCCGTAATGGTGCACAATGTTAATATATTATTGTTATTACAAAAGTCTCTTTAATATGAGTGTTCTAATAGTCTTCCCTGTATATTAATAGGAAGTGCAATAGTGTGGATATTGACTAGAATTGTTGAATATACATATTTATATAGATGTTTACTAGTAATATTTGTCATGAATATTGCTTATAGATATTAAATATAAATATACATAGATATATTGTCTTTAATGGACTTGAGTATAAGTAATGGCCTATCGGATTCTATAAATCAGTTCTAAAGGGCCGTATCATATATGACGTCAGCTGGGACTCGAACCTTGAACCACTATCACCTATTCACCAAGCACTTACGGCAGGTGCGAGTGGTCCCACGTTCGGGTCCCGGCAGTGTCTGTTGTTATATAGCCCTATAGACCGAGATAAAGATTAGTCTATGTCACTGAATATTCATAAATATGGATGAAAAGCATCTGCTTCGTTTGCTCAGTATTATAGTATTGTTTTATGTAAAGCCAACTGCACCAGTGGGTCTGACCTAATTATGGCTATTAACTTGGGCTGCCTTAGATTTGTTTAAATTACAAGATTCAACTATTAGATTTCTGCACACAAGTCCCATTCAAAAGACGCAATTAGTTAGATCTCACCTGCTGGTGAAGTTGGCTCTGGTATTATGTACAGGTTTACAGGAAAATGACTTATGTATTGACGCAGAAATGGCGTCAAATGGGTAAATATACACCTGATAAAAGACTCTTCTTGTCTCTTTTCTTGTCACAGATGCTCTTTGCTTAAGACATCTGATATATTATTTACCACATGCACTCAAACAAAGTCATGTCCTCTTCATCTAGGTATTGTCTCCATTTGCTTGTAGTCTCATGGGAGCTAGACTTCAATCAGAAATTGTTCGAAGTGTATTACAAAACGAGCTTGAAAATGTGTACAATCTATGATTGGATTGCATCACAGCAATAAAATCTACTTCTATCAAAAAATATATATAGAATAATAAAATATACAGATATAAATATAAAATACGATTCTAGTGTAAACTCTTAATGTAAGTAACTATTGCACTCTAACACACCGCGTCAGTAAACAACATGGTCACGTATCAGCTTTAATGAGCACACCCTTACTAACAGTGCTCACAACAAATAGACACACTTTGGTAATTAAACAGTCCTAATGGTCGGTAGCCTCAATAGCTCGCTCGCTCTCTCTCTGTGCACAAAAGCCGCCTGCTAACGAGGATTACTGAGGCCATTCAACACCGGTTTAATACGCATGCGCACAATGCGGATTAATTGGCGAGGCACTTTATTCTGGTAAACGGCGCATGCGTGGGGAATCTCGTCTGGTGTAAGACTTCCGCCTGCGAATACAGTGGAACCTCCAATTAAGACCATATATATATTTGGAGAATACCTTTATTATATAGCAGGACTGTTTTTCGTGGTACTAAACCTGGGCAAAGGGATAACTGGGGAACTCTGTAGTATGACTTCCACCTTGGGAAGCTCCAGTTAAGACCATATATGTGAAAATCATATATTTATTATATAATCAGACCATTATAAACCTTGATAAAGAGATCACTGCCGAAGTCTGCACATCGCCACCTTTCAAATGACACCAAAATAAGGTTGCACCGTTGGGTAGTAGTTATAGAAATGTTCTACTGTAGTTGGGTTGGTCCTTGTGTCACATTTACTAGTGATATCAATAATGGAAATGATAACTATAAAATTTGGTATGTACCTCAATCTTCTACCATAGTCTAGCAAATCCAGAATGAAGCGTATTTAACAACCAAAGTGCGGTACCAGACATAATACTACTGACACTGATAAAGGCCCATGTGATGGAGCTTCAATATTGGATGTTCGTACATTCTAGAACTTCAGAGCTTATTCGTCAATGTCTCTTCAACTGGTGGAAGTGGTTCTATTAAGCCTAGTCCCCAGCCAGTGGTGGACTAAAGGGATGGTAACAATGCCCCGATGTGTTAGTAACATTTTACAATAACTCCAATGCCACTTGTAGCAAGACAGGTGGATGTGGGTACGACATTATCATGTGGCTATTTTGCTCCAAGGATGTCCTATTCAAAGCCCTTAATACAGCAAAACATCAACATCTCGATATTGCTTTTGTGGATTTGCCATTGTTATTTTTTGTTGCATGCTCCCACAAAAGTTGAGAAAGTCAATATGGTGTGAGTATGATGCCAATGATTTGGTGTAGATGTTTTTCGAGTGGAGTTGAAGTTGGATAGCAGGAGACTGTAAGACTACACGTGCTATACATTTACATTCACAATCATATTACAGATGTCTATAGTTTACTTTAATTTCCATTTTCAGCCACAATATAATGAACTATCATCAGTTGGTTAGCTCGAAGATCGGCTATCTCGAGCATTTGTCCTGGTTTTCCCACATATTCGAGATACGCGGTTACTACATATGTGACTCCACTACCTTTCGTGCAGACCCAGCAAGATAGAACAATGTCTATTAAGACCAGACCATTATAAAGGAGCTTTCCCCAGAGGACACTAAAGCCCCCAGAGATATGATTGGCGAGCTCAGCATGAGATAATGTCCATAAACTCACCAACCTAATCATGTTGACCAATTTGCTCTGTGCATAAGCTTTGTAATCTTCATCGTATGTCTGGCTGCCGATTGGTCAATTATATGCTGCCCTGTTTGTGATAAAACACACCTACATACACTGCCCTAGAACTACGCAGCTGCATAACTTGAAAGGTTAATCATAAATTTCCTGTATTATAGTCATCAGGTTTTGCACAGTTGAACCTCCAATTAAGACCACCTCTCTATTGAGACCACCTCTACAATAAGAGCACCTTTCACGGTCCCAAACCTTCATAAGGCTAGCAAATTGAACCTCTGTATAGAGACCACCTCTCTATTGAGACTGGTCCAAAAAGGTCGTCTAATAGAGAGGTTCTACTGGATTCGTGTTGTTTCTTTTTATTTATGCTACTGCAGAATCTAAATTGAAATCTAAACAGATCGCCATGATTCATAGTCTTTTTCAAATACTTGTCAACTGTTTTCGAGACTATCATCTTCATTGGTTTCTAACACAATTTGTTTAGATTTAGATCTAGATTTTAGATTAGCAGAAAAATATCAACAAATTGCTGATTACAAAGGAACCAATGGGTTTGAAACGTGTTTTCTATAAAATAAAAGTTTTATAAAAAAGGTTTGAAGATATTTATTGATTTAGCTAATGAATGGTGAGAAAGAAAGATATACAATCTAACAAAAATACCTATATTACATCATATGCTGCTTATATAGTGTTGTAATGAATTCCTAATTTGTGTGTAGATTTTTTACACGCAGTTACATAGGAGGTTCACAAATCACATTGTTTGACACAGCAACTAGAATAGGTTAGTTGCAGTCATGTAGGTACTCGCGCGGTGGGGGGGGGGGGATATTTCCACAGTCGCCCTATACGGCACGTGCCACTGATAGGGGTCACCTTTTCCACCACTCAGTTTCACTAGGGGTCATGATTTCAACATTCCAGCCAGTTTCACTAAGGGAAGTTCAATCTCGAGGATCAATATCTTTTCATGTGATTTTGCATTATTGAGCCATAAAAAAATAACAGGTAAATATAAGTTGTAGAAAATCTTGTTTTCATTGCAGTATCACATAGAATAATACCCCTGGGATAATACCCCATTGTTTTCACCCGGTGGTTTCACTAGGGGTATCATTTTCGTAGTTTCACTGGTTTCACTAAGGGGTATGATTTTGGACCTTTAGTGGCACCCCGTTAACCCCATTCACCCCTGAAGTACCCCCCTCCCCTAATGTAAGAAGGTAGTGCAACATATGTTCATAGTGATAGGGGTATATTGAAGTGGTAAGTGTGGAAAAGGACTGAAAAAGTGGGATGTGTGGGAAATAAGGCCAACATTGAGATATGCAGGATGTCTTGATACCTTGTAAACCATTTTATGCAATATAATGTTGTAATTGGGCATTGTTTGCTGTGACAATTCATCACAACCATGTAAGTGAAAGTGTTTGTGTTCATCATGACTCAGGCTGTGTAGTATTGAACTCATTAATGTGTGAGAATGAATCAGAAATAATGTTTATGCTCACATTTATAATGTTACTTCATCATATTACACTTTAATTAATAAAACAATGGATAATGAGTTAACTTGATGCTGATGTGCAAAAATGGTATAATTAGAACAACAAAATACGGGTATAATCAAGTCATATTTTATTGAAATACTTGGCTGAAAATAGTCATTCTAAAACAAGGCAAATAACAATGAAGATTAGAAATACACATTTACATATTTTACCACAATAATATATTGTATTTACACCAAGATATAACTTTGGACATTCACATAAACTTCAAACTCAAACTTACAGAACATCAAGTAGTTGAATCTCCAATTAAGATCAACTGTATATAGAGACCACCTCTATAATATGACAATTTCTTGTGGTTACAAGTCTTTGTAATGTGACAACCATGAACTACCTCCATATGAGGACCACCCCCTTCTGAGACCACTTGAGGCCAGTCACAAAGGTAGAGTACTGTAGAGAGGTTCTGCTGTATTCAACGTATGAACCTTGGCTCAAATCTTCACGGAAAACCTTTTCATATTGAAGTCATATGTACAATGCATGTGAAGTTCATGAAGACACAAAACTAACTATCTATCTATCTATTGCAACACTATTACAATGCTGTACATACACACCCATTCCTCATTACCATTAACACCCACTACAATTTATACTAGACGCTAGACGCTAGACGGAAATAAAGATTGAAGATTGAAGATAATGTCATTACTGTGTTATTAAATCAGTTTACATCCAGCTGCCTTAGACACAAGAAAGAAATACACAAACTAATTGGACTAACATTTTGTCACTGACTAAATTGCTTTAACTGTGAAACCTAATCTAGATTAATTTCTACTAAATACTATAATATAAGACGAAGAGTTGAGCTTACAGTAGAGCATCTCTATTAAGACCAGTTAGTGGCTGACTCCAGTGGTCTCATTAGAGAGATGGTCTCTTTATGGAGGTTCATGGCTGTCTCTTGGTAGAGGCTTGAGATCACAAGAAATGGTCCTATTCTAGAGGTAGTTTCAACAGAGAGGTGGTCCTAATTGGACGTTCTAATGTATTTATAACTGCAAAATATGAAGCATTCTGCCGTGGCATTAGAGTAAAACAGGATCTTTATCTTGCAAGACTATGCTCCTTTATCATACTGAGCACACAGCTTATTTATGTATCTATTGAACAGTATCTAAATACAATACCATATGACCATATCAGCAGAATGATTAGCATAGTGTCTACGCGAGGGAATTGTATAAGAATATGCATCACACCACATTCAATACTACAGATACTTAAATATATGAAAATAAATATGTACACATTGCATTTTAGTATTTACATGGAGATCACACAGTACAAGAATCATATCACATTTAATTGGAATATATGACTAGATTTTACACATGATTATAATACAGGGTACTGAATAGTAAGCAAATAAATAAATACAGTAATATCCACAATACAACATTTTCAAATTAATGTAATTCAACACTTGTGACGTCATTCACATAATATATTTTAATGTATAGTATATTTTATTAAGTACATTGTGATAAATTATTCAATAACATTCCCCTGAAAACAAAGTGAATTTACATACAATGAGGTACAGGCATGAACCAGGTATGTTTTAGAATCTAGCACATTAAAATATTATTTGGTGCAGCATTTTACTTTATTCAGGATCTAAAAATGGGTAGAATTTGG
Source organism: Streblospio benedicti (assembly GCA_019095985.1). Lineage (NCBI taxonomy): Eukaryota > Metazoa > Annelida > Polychaeta > Spionida > Spionidae > Streblospio > Streblospio benedicti. The sequence goes on along the minus strand of CM032660.1, from coordinate 2,815,991 downwards.
AATGTTCCGCCATCTTGACCGCCATCTTGTTTTTCAGCCGTACACCCGGCCATTGTATGATGCTGGCCTCCAGGGCTTCCAAAAGCTGAAATGAATACATTTTGTGTTTAAATTCACATTTTTAATAGACAAATAGATGAAGAAGCAAGTTTTCCTTTTATACCAAGAGTTTAGAAAAAAATCCGTTTTTTTACACATATTCTAAACGGTTGCAAGTTTATTATTATTTGAGATCAAAATTCCAAACAATAATAACATTAGCTTTATGAAGATTATGCACTCAAGTTTAAAATTATATAAGCTAAAAAAGACAACTGGATATAATAACAACTTGTGCAGACGTTTCACACATCATCCGCCACGATACTTCAGTGTGTCATCATTGCGCTGAATCACGTGACACACAGAACAAACATGGCGGATGTGGTGTGAAAATATTTTCAGGCATACGACAGATTTGCATTCAACATGCTCAAATTATGAAAAATCAACTGTATGCCAAATTCTAATATAAAATGCCTGACAAAGATGTATTTTCTAAAAACTACCCCTGACCAATGTGAAGCATCAATATATATTGTTTCTACATCCAGCAGTATAGAATAAGTTTAACTTACATACATGTATATATGGTAATACAGTAGAACCTCTCTATCAAGACCACCAATCGGACTGACCTCAAGCGTTCTCAATAGAGGTGATCTTCATATAGAGGTCCATTTTGGTCGTTAATTGATGAACATCTAGGGAGCATGAAAAGTGGCTTTATTACAGAGGTCATCTCAATAGAGAGGTGGTGTTGATTTTACCTGGAGCCGGAGTCCCTCTTGGTCCAGCCGCCGTATCTGCGGCTGTTTGCCGGCTTCCAGTCGAGCCGCGCGTACGGCCGCTTTCCTGGCAGCGCGTCGTAGCCAGCGTACCCATAGTTGAAGCTGCTGCCGACGTAACCTACGGGGGAGGGAAGGTTAGTGGGTGTTTTGGTGTTTTGGTTGCTGTTTCGATTGTTTTTTGTTGTTTTTGTTGTTGTTTTGGTTATCGTTTTGGTTACCGCTGTGATCATTGTTTTGGCTTTTTTTCTGTTGTTGTGATTGTCGTATTGGTTTTTGTTTTGGTTGTGGATTGTTGTTCTAGTTGTTGTTTTGGTTTTCATTGAGATTATTGTTTTGTTTTGTTCTTTGTTGTGTTTGTGGTTGTCATTTGTTTTTGTTTTTTTAGATGTTGTTAGTGTTTTGTGTTTTTGTTGTTGGTGTTGTTATTGTTTTTTTTGTTATTGGTGGTGAAATTACTGGAGGGGATGCTAGTAATTGTGTATGTTAACTAAGAGATATTCATATTGGTATTTATGTTTACCTGCTTGTTCCACGAAAATACGAATAAACAGACCAGTAAAAAGAGCAAATAACACGATAATTTACAAAGGATTAGCAGCATGTACCATCACAGACTTTAAATTTAGCCATTTAAATATTACACACGTTCATGTACGTGTTAACGAGATGGAAACAGAATAAGTCTCTTCATGCACTATGGAAAGTCATATTGCAGACTCGAGAGTACAAATGTTATTTTCTTGAATACAATGTTACTATTTCATGTTCAGCTGCACTCTTTAGAGAATCATTCATTCAATGCTGACCAAGTTGTTCTAGGCTTTGTGAATGGAATATATTCACCGGTAAAGTCCATCACAGGATGAGGGGACTTTGAGGACTTTGAGAATTATGATGGATTTGGGAAAACAAGACTGAAAAAAGGATTTGGGCAAAAGTGTTGTCCAAGTATGACAGTATGAGTTAAGGAGGTGGGATGTGAGGAAAAGGGGGAACTGGGGATGTGGGTAAAAGGCAAAGGAAGGGGAAGGGGGGTTAGAGCAAAACATGAACGATGTGTGATTTCTTGATGTGACGCTTATGACTCCACTCAATCTCAGTATAAGCACGTATTAAGTGTTCACCTCTTGTCAAAGACCACTCGGGGGACTGTATTCAAGTGCTCTCAATGGAGAGGTGGTCTCTGTATTAAGAGATGGCCTTTATTAGAGGTAATACTGCATAATTTAGGTCTGCCAACCACACAGAGATTATCCCCTAATTGGCTTTGGCCCCGGGAACTACACACACTGATGAGTGCAAGAGTTATTGTGGGGTTAGGCTGACCAATATATCATCACATCACAGCCTCATGCAAGGACTACATGCATGTATTGTAAATTAGGTGGTTCAGTCCCTCCCACTCCCTATTCACTCGCCCACAGACCAGCACAAATACAATTTATTAGCCGTATAAAGAGGAAGCAAGGAGCACCTTACCTGCTGGATGCTAATATCGAATAAGTAGTACAGTAGGGAGCATGGAGGTTGGGATGTAATCACTCACCAATGAGGGTATAGACAGAAACCCCGGATGGAAAGTCGTGGATGTTTGTTTGGCTGTTAAAAAGACTGAACAGTGTTTCATTGCTGGGAGAAATGGTGGTTAGAATAACAAGTTAAGCATACACAAAATTAACACCCCATATGTACATTTTGTAGCCCATCATAACAATGGATTTTTATGAACTTATAACTGACTAGTTCACATTCAGCATCTTGCCATAAGCAAAGTATCATCTATCAAATATTATATTATAGATGTGGTACTGGCAAGAACCTAGAATTGGTGAAGATGACATTCAGTAGACCGGCAAAAAAGGAGGACCAGCCGAGTGTGGTCTCAATAGAGAGGTGGTCGTTTAGTGAGGTTTTCAGCCATCTCTTCATACGACCTGAACCAGCACATACGGACTTTTTATCATGTCTTTTTATCAAGCTGGTCTGATTCGGTGGTTCTACTGTTAACAAAAGAACGTTTGCCACAAAAACATAAGATCGTGTGCATTGGATGATACGTATTAGTTGCCAACATGCATCATCCGAATCTTCATACCTTTACACCCTAGATCTAGGACAAAACTACATGGTGCCACTGCCATTTATCACCCTAATAGGGCCAAACCAGGGATCAAAAGGTGGAATTCTCATGAAATGTGTTTATCTAGTTATATATATAGTTTAATACAACTCATGGTAGCAAACAACTACTGGTTGATCTGATACTCGCCGAGCCCACATATAGCTGAATACCCTTCAAGACCCCAGTAATTGCTTTCTCTCTCTCTTTCACCCACCACGTTGACCATAACAGCCCAGCCAACAATGGTCAGTGCGCCTAATCCCCCATACAGCACTAATCCACACTCAGTATCGTCAGTGCTAGCTTTATTGAGCTATTGTCTGTGTCTATGGTTCAATTACTCATATTATTGCATACAGTGGACAGTGACCATGGGGACATAGGGCTGCCAACCCTTAAATCGTCATGTGAGAACTAACCTGCGACAAACGCAGTGTATAAACTGATCCTGCGTTTCATTTTGGTAGTATATTTGTTATATTGGGTTTGATACTTGTGTATTTTGTACTTAATTGTTCATGCCGACAAACTCTGTCACTTTGATTCAAGATAATTACATGAAATACAGTCTGCTCAACATGCATTATTATAGTCTATAGTGTGTGAGCAACATCAACCTCATCACACACAATCCTAAAAGTCAGTTCTGTACTCGGGATGCCAAAATTATTAGCCTACATGTATGTTAGGGGTCAACATCTGTATTATGTCAGTGTGGCGGAACAGCAATAGGTTTATTGTTAAGATATATGTTAGGATGCAGCTTCTAAGGTACAATTAGTGTTCGGGTATTTTGTGTATTAATACTGACAGATCTGTACTATTTGGCGGCCCTGAGAAAACCTCTTAATTGGGACACTTCGCTTCCAGGGTAACCTTTTTTCACCCTAAACATTTCATTTTCATGCGGTTTTAGCATCTAATTGCGAGCCGTCTGGCTTATAAACCCATGAAATCCTGTAGGTGTAGCCACCCCTTTTTGTGAACGTCTGGGTGTGCCAGTAACTTCTTCAGATAGCCTTCTGTAAGAATGAAATAAAGCAAGGGCTTCAACTGTGGAACATGAGCGGGACTAATCCGGGACTAGGCACTTGCTAAATCAGCTCAAAATCTATCATTATTCACAGAAAACTAAACTATAATCTGTAATAACCATCACACCGTGTATAATGATATCTGGGACTATACCCAACAGCCGAGATACTCCCGGGACCAAACTTTATCATTCAATTTCATTTAATTTCATTGGATGGTTATGATGATCCAGTAGTATTCGATAACCCGGAGAGGGTTACCACCCCTCTCCGAAGAGGGGTGATACCATGGTTATGATGCTTGTACTCAGCAGGATAACATTTTCACATTTTTAAAAACAGTGTTGCAATGGTTTAGAAAAAGAATGATAAATAAAAAAAGGGTTCGTTGTGTAACATTAATTATTTTATCAGGATTCGTTCTTGTGGCGCATCAGGCTCGCCGTGATACGCACCAAGAACCCACCTGGTAACATAATTCATGTTACAAACTCACCCGGTTTTGTCTATATACCAAACTATTTAATTCTTAATAGGTCACGTCACGGTTTGGTCACGTTTGGTCCCGGGTTTTAGTAGATACGACGTAAGAAACCAACTGCTTTGGTATCATTGGTCATTTTTATAACTCTCCATAGACATTTCCTCTAATGAAAATGTAGTCCCCAGGGTGATACAACAAGAGAATTTCTACTACAATTTGGCATCTGTGTGTTCAGTGACTGTAATGTGTATGGCACGCGTGGATTTTTCTCTGGTCTGTTGACGCCAGCAGTTATTATAGCAGCATGGGCGTGCGGGAAAAATGGAGTGTATACCAATAACAAATTTACAGCATGTACCAGGTCCACAATTTGTAGGACAAAAATAAACCCCATGCATCATATGAAGAATGAACCCCAGTCCTCCGCAGTAACAGCTAGCTTTTTGTTTACGCAGTGGTTTGGAAACATGTACATCGTAGTTTCCACGTGATTTGGAAGTTGTAGGCTCACAATTAAATGGGTAGCCAGCCCGCACATAAACACCTTGGTTTATGATAGGCAGTGGTCACATCATACATATGTATACAAGAAAGTGTGAGTTCTATTGACGATGAGTATGTATGAGTACATACGTAATAAGTGAGTCGGCCACATTTTAAACTAACATACCAATTTTGAGTACATTAGCAACGGTGTGACCTGTAGGGGGCTAACAGCCCAGATGGAAGGATGCAATTATTCCTCTATAAGCATGAGTATAGAAACACTTTGAAATGTCATGTTGTGGCTACCGTTTTTTCCACCATTCAGTAGTAGCCTACTTATTAGTATGTATTTTTTCTCCGGACATTTTTCTCCTGCAGAAGTCTTCAGAAGACGGAAATATTTGAGAATGAAACAAACAATTAGTTTAATTTTTGAATTTTTCATTTTGAATTTCTGCTGAATGGTGGAAAAGACGGTAGCCACAACATGAGAAGAGCCACCAAATAATCCATCTTCATTCTCTACAAGAGGTAGGCCTTTTTTCTAATCTATTGGCGTGAATACTATTTTGTATGATTGTATTTGATAATTGTGATGTAAAATGTCATGATAACATGAATATTATTTTTTATATATTTTTTATAAACATTGATTTTCAAAATCTCAAGGAATATAAAACAATGGCACAGACGAACCACGTTTTAAGACAAGGAACAGAAAAAACACTCTTTAAGATAAAATTATAAAAAATACATACGATAAAAAATGCTAAACCAAACGAGCCCCCAATAGACAGTGGTATATCTTAGTTACTCTGGAATGTATCGTCTCAACACTCACCGGTGCTGGGCTTCCAGTCCCACCGGCCGCGCTTGTCCCGGTTGTCGGCTGATTGTGGGTTCCAATCCCAGCGACCCAGCCCGATGTTAAACCGCTTCTCCGACCTGGCAAACAAACATTATCATTAAGGGACGGTGCAATATTTAACAGGTAGGGGGACCGGTGCATATCGAAAAACTTGTCTGAAAAAAGGTCTTGTCCCCTGCTGATGTGATGAAAAAAAAACTGATGTCCCATGACCTCTATTCATAAAAAAGTCCGCGTCCCCTCCCATGAATATTCGCGTGATTAATTTGTACCGATTCGCTCACGTCGAGGTGGGATTTCAGCAGCTGAAAAAAGTGCATGTCCCATGCCCAATGAGAATGAAAAATCATCCGGTCCCCCTACTTTGCACCTTGAAAAAAGTACCTGTCCCCCTACCAAATGCACCGGTCCCCCTTCCTGGTAAATATTGCACCGTCCCTAAACCAACAACAGGGAAATGTTTGTGCGTTTAAAATTATTATGTAAAATTGTGGGTGCGGCGGATTAAAATCACCCAACCAAAGGTGAGATAGCCACATCCGGGTGTTGTTCATGTGCCTCGCAGGAAACTCGACTATTCCATACATTAGCTATATTTAATAACTGGTGATTTCCCAGATGAATAAAATCCTTGCTAAACCTAACCATTTAAAGCAAAACACAGCGCTTAACATAATCAGCTATTCGTTTGGGAAATCCGAAGTTATATGTTTAAGGGATGGAATAGTCGAGTTTTTTTGGTGCGGTATATGTTTACGGATGAGGTGCTTTGATTGGCTGCAGTCGCCAGTAACTGTATGGATTTTGATTGTGGCACTGACAGCATAATGCATCTTCCCCTTATGGGGTAGTCATAGATTAAACCTATCAATAAACAATTGCTAGATGATACCTTGTGGCATGATGAGTAGACTGGGGTGCTTGAAATACAAACTGATCTTTAACCACATTTGCCCTCAACTGAATTACCTGTTTTCCCACTTACAGTCTTTCAAAATGATTCAAATTAAAACCTCCACAAAAACCACTTCTCTTTTGAGACGTCGGCCCCACAAGTGGTCTCCATAGAGAGGTTCTACTGTACGTCTACATCTAATGTGCGTATCTGTAGACTATTAGTTGAGAATGTCATGGGGTTTGTGTATGACACCCAAGGGACCGGTCACAAATGACGTCTTCACCGAGGGAGGGAGGAGGTGGGGCAGGGACTGATGACGACTGGTGACTGGGGAGGTGTTAGGGAGGGGAATCCATCAAATAGTGATGCCTTCATTTCTGGGTGGCATCCGACCTCGAACTTTTAGTTGAGGACCGTTTTTCGGGTAAAGTCTGAATATAAATGCCTGAGTTTATAGTCTATTATCCAGGAGTACTGCCCAGTCCATCCCTTTATACCAGGTCATTGGCGTCTTTGGCACTCAACTTTTCACCTTTCTCAACTCCGTGGGAAGCGTACAGCAGTGGCTGATCTACACCTGTTTAACGTGTATGAACCACGGAGCTGTGTGCAACCTGTAGGGGTAAGTGTGCTCAACACCCACCACCAGACCCAACCCGACTCGAATCCACGACCTTCTGATTACGAGTCAACTCGCTATCCACCCGGCACCAGAAGTAGCAGCAAAGCTCTTATTCCCAACATTTGTTTGGTGTTCAAACCTGAAAAACAGCTGACCACAGCATGTTGCATGGCATGCTTGGTCCTCTACTCTCCCTTGTGAATACTCCTTAGTTTTACCATTATTAATCACATCAAAATTTTGTTGTTAAAGTATTTAGTCTGACCATATTGTGGTCTTTATAATTTACACGTTTGACACCTTTTAGTGATTGATTTTTACATAGATTTAGTTTCTGAAATAAAGTTAAAATGAAATGAGATATAGCTTACTAGGAAAATGAGTATTCTTACGCGTTCATAATGTCAACCTGTTTGATAATCCTGGTTTATTCTAACCTCTCTCAATTATTTACGTGATAGAATGATTAAACATAATAAAATGAAGCATATTTGAGCCTAATTAGTTTTTAGTTAAATTCATTATGTTATTATATTGCATTTTACTTTACCTCTAGACTTTCATGTAAATATAAATATTAAAGGTGCTTTCTAGCGCATGTATGTTGATTTTTGAGAACAGAACGCCCTTTTTATAATCATACAAGTGATTTCCAAAGGGACAGCTTGGTAATTCAAATAAGTAATAACCTTTTCATTGCTAACTCAATATCCAAATGACATTAACTTTGCCATATGACTGATTACACAATGAATTTCATCTAACTGAAATGGGATATTTTGATTAATTTGCTTATAATATTTTAGTTTCCAATGTCATTGCAGTGAATTTATTTTTTATCCTGGTTTAATGTCACTAATTATTAGACGGCTAGACATACATGTAATTCATCTTTCTCATGAACAAAATCACATATCAAGTGTAAATTATAGACATTATATCAGCTCATTCAATGTCATTTGTACTACGCACGGATAAAAAAAGGTCCGCGGCAATGGTGGAATGACAAGTTGTAAAAAGGCAACAAGGAGGGGAAAATAATAATGGGGGTGAGGGTGGGGGCTAACTTTAGGAAGATCACACATCTAGGTTAAAAGATATGATGAACGAGATTAAAAGAGCAGTGTCACACATTCAAGAAGCACGGCATGTGCAATGTTGAAACGTGTGCGTAGGTTGTTGTCTATCCACTTGTATAATCTCAGTTTGGTTCATGCACTAGAAATAGTACTAGGTATGACTGTAAAAATCCAATAGCCATTATTCGAGTTAAAAATCTTATCTGCCCATAGTGTGGTTGAAGGGAAATGACACTAAACTCGAGATAACAGAAAATTCGAGATAACCATCGTCGAGATAGCAGGGTTCTACTGGATAATTAATAATGAGAGACACTCCTCGTCAAAGACAATAACAAATGAGCTGCATAACCATGAAAAATACACGTGTTTGTTTGCTAAGTCCTTTCAAGTAATCATTTGCCAAACTCATATTATTACTCAGTGCCATCGAATCCATGTTTTCGTGCATGACTCAGTTAATGAAGTTTTCGTTCTCTTTGTAGTAGACAAGTTATGAGTTAGTGTTTCTTTGAGTTGCTCTCATAGGTAGGGAATGATTACATCTACGCTGTTTGATTAGGCCTAAGTAGGTCTGCATAGGCAGATCCAGGGGCGCAGGGGGGCGCCCCCCCCTTTCCCACCAAAAGATTTCATTTTCATAGGGTGCTTTACATGTCCGCCATACAAAACCAATGAAATCCCTTGAGTGCGCCCCCCCCCCCCACACCCTTTTCCAAAAACCTGGATGTGCCATTGGGTCAGAATCGTGAATTCAAGGTCTAAAAGCAACGGCCTAGTATAAATGGACGTACACTGGAACTTCTGATTAAGACGACTCTCTATAGCAAGACCACCTCTATATCTAGACCAGTTCGCATTATCTCAGGTGATCATAACGAGGGCGTTATGACCCACCATAAATATATAGGGTGAACCTCGTGAGTGAGATCAATTGAGGCCAGACCCATGCATAGTCTTAGCAGAGAGACTCCAGTCAAACACATCTTTGTGTGTTAAGAAGTTGCCAAGGGTATGAACCTTTATTAGGACCACACGTGTGGTGACATCCAGTGGTCTTAAAACAGAGGTGGTCTTTTTGTAAAGGTCCGCGGCGGTGTGCTTATTAAGGCTTATGACCTCGACTTCTGGTCGTGTTGGGGAGGTGGTCTCTTTGTAGAGGCAGTATTAGTTCAATATTTTACTGTCCCAGTAGTTTTAGCTTTTTTACTTTTGGTTAATAACTGATGGGGTTCTAATGAATTGACAATATTCAGATGTGTCACAAAATTTATTAAAAAAGTGAATACAATTTAAAAAAAAGATTTAGAAACATTACCAAATAGCACACAAGAATATAGAAAACAAAATAGTTCCAGCCTTCATCTACTGTAGAACCTCTCTATTAAGACCACTTGTAAAGATGTCTCAACGGAGAGGTGGCTCTTATATAAAGGTTACCGTTGGAATCATTGCGACCGAGAAAAGTGGTCTTATTATAGAGGTGGCCCCATTGTAGAGGTGGTGTTAATAGGAGCACTCCATTTCCTATAAGGCTATCCTGGCACACAAACAATCAACGCAGTCGGTGCAGTTCTGTGGGCGGTGAGTCGCTCGATGAGTTGAGCATTAATCCTCTATATCCGGGAGGTGACGGTTGGCGGGAGTAGAGAAGACAGCTGACTGTGGTCATCACACCACCATCACAGCAAGTCACGAACAGTGGCAGTGTTTGCGTTGTATACAGTTAAACCTCAAATTAAGACCACCTCTCTATTGAAAGCACTTCTATAATAAGACCAATTATCACGGTCCCAAACCTGCATAAAGCTACCAAAATGAACCTGTGTATAGAGACCACCTCTCTATTGAGACCACCTAACACTGGTCCCAATGGTGGTCTCAATCGAGAGGTTCTACTGTGTTTGATGGACATGCATTTGGGAGCGGATGCGTGTATCCCGCAATTTTGCTATTCTCAACACATTTAGAGGTATATATAGAAAATGTTGTTGTCAACAAAGTGTACAACGTGCAAGGAATGGGTCGGGTGTATACGGAAGTGAGACGTGTGGGAAAATAGGCATGTGAGAAAAAGGCCAACGAATCAGGATGTGTAAATGTGGGAAATGAGATCTAACAAATTGGGATGTGGGATTTCTTGACCATTTATTATCCCCACCCCCAACCCCCAGGAATACTTTAGTGTCGATTTGTAAACAATAACAATGACTATGTGGTATTGAACGTGATATTGCTTTATGTACTCTATATTCACTATAGGGTTCTAGCATTTCTTGCCAATAATATGGTAACCAGTCGACTAGTCTAGGAGAAAGCTATAGTCATTGTTCCACATGGTATTCATTTTATAAAGCACTTCATGGTGTTTTATATTAGCACCATGTGGAGCAGTTATTTTTCAAAGAATCATCAGCTAAATGAGAAGCCTTTTCCGGGTCCATTCTACCCACACAATGCAACACACCCACACCATAGCGCTGATCTATGCTAATTTGATTATTCCGGGGACTCAATCTGGTCAGTCCATGTAATGCTGCTGAAATATTACTACAATAGAACCCCTAATTAGAACCACTTCTATATTGAGACAATAAGACCAGTGTTCATGTTCGCAAACGTTCATAAAGCTACCAAAGTGAACCTCCATATAAAGACCACTTCTCTGTTGAGACCCCTTGAGTTCAGTTCCACGGGTGGTCTAATAGAGAGGTTCTATTGTGTTTACCAAGCTGTATCCTGTTTAGCATAATACATGTAGTATTACACAGATTTGTGTGTATTTGACCAAAAGCTATAGTGAATATTAATGTGTCTCATGATTGATTTCATTGATGCACTCATAGACTATTATGTAGTGGAACCTCTTTAGACTAAGACTGACCACAACTTCTAACAGGGTGCGAAATAGAGCCAATTCAGCGGCCCGGTGCTGGTTGATTTTTGGCCGGGCCAGCTGGTTTGAACTTTTCACACGTTCACGGCCAGATGGTTATCTACTTTGGAAAATACTTTTCATAGTTGTGGTTCGTGGGCAAGTTTTAATGCGTTTTATATCCTGAGTTTCAACTGAGGGTGACTTAGTGGGACTTGGAATGGTCCCATGAACAAATGCTCTTTGCATTTATAGCGACGACATCTTTATAGAGTTGGTCTGTACTAGTAATTGTAGAAAATATGTGTATAGATCCCCCATGAAGCATATTTACGTAATTGAAATCTAATTTCAAATGTCGAATACCAGGACTCTCACAGGCAATGCCTGAATCACTCATGAAAGAACAAAACCAAGACTGAATACTCTTTTCAAGAGTTCTGGCGCTGTTTTGTTCGGGCACCTGTCCCTCAAATGACGTCACCCGGTGATTCCCTTAACCAACTTGTTCACAAACAAAACCGAGACCAACGAACTGTCACGCGGTCTCATAATTGCATGCAAGATCTCAGGTGCTGTAAACTTATGCACAGAACCGCCCCGTGCATGTAGACTGGAGGCATGGGAGTGCTCGTATTCTTAACATGTGTGCTGTCTTTTATATAAACATCAGTAACGCCAACACATATTATTTGGCAAGTGTATTGACATCTGTAGTCTACTGTACTGGCATATTTGCAAGATGGCTGCCATTTCAAGGCGGCCGCATGTCTATAGTTATTTCATGTGCATACACAATTCACAGAATTTGTATTTGTGACAGTTGACAAGACACAATAGTATCTTGTTCTCGTAAAACCAACGTTTAATTCTATTTTAATCTCTACTTGCTCTCGTTCTGTGCTCTATCGTACGTACCATCCTACCACTATAAAAATAATGGGAGCACTATCTTATACACACATAATGGAAGGTTAGTGCTTGCTATAGAGAACACAGAGAAGGAGATTAGTACAGAATTGAATACAGAAGCACGCTTGGGAAACACACATTAGATTAACCATCTATTAACTCAGCACAATCAAAGAGACACGCTTTGATACAATTCTCAGAGAAAGGGGAAACGAGTAACTGACTTAGAGCATTGTGATGTCACTCTTAACAATACATTACTGGCCATCACTTTGCAGTGCATAAAATTTAGAAATATGCAAATTTCCGTGGTCACGTGATTATTACCCTCGTTCTGGATCCAAGATGGCGTCTGCCTGCGTGACATTAGGTCATGACAGTCAGTGATAATTGTAGACAAATGCTGATCCTTTAATGAGTCGGTGGTCACTAACACCGAAGCTTGACAGAAACAATTAGGACACGCTAATCCATGGCGAATTGGATTTGACTTCGCGAAATTAGAGCCTCTCTCGTACTGATCAGATTAATCGAATCATTCCCAGGCTTGCCTTTGTATTCAATTCTAGTCCTTGCTCTTTCAGTTCGTTTTAGCAAGTCATGGCTGTGATGCTAGAATGCAATCAGCATCCCATACAGATAGATGCTAATGTTGCAGAGACGTATCATGAAACCTACATAATCGGTCAATTCTCCTCTCAACCCAGAGGCTATCGCTCCCCTAACACCGGAAATGTTTCCTAAACAATGTATGTAATTTCCTTCCATCTGCTAAATACTATATACTGAGGTCTGCGACTTAATGACTAAAACTTAACTAGACATGCCACACTTATAGTACATAGGCAATACACTAGTCTGTCCAGTGTACACAATCCACTCACCCATCATAGTCCACAGATTGTCTAGCTGGTCTAGAAGGTCCCCACCAACCACGCTTCGAGTACAGGTACCTCTCAAATGGTGAGGAGTGCGGCTTCCAGCCAAATCTGCAAACATTGATAATTCATCTATAGAATTCAATCTGGTTTTAATCATCTTTTTCAATCAGTATTCTATGGCCAATACGGTCCTACCACTATAATGGCACAGCCGAAGACAAGCTTCCTTTTTACAATATCAATTACCTTCATATTTGGTGTTTTCTCTTACAATGCACGAACACATTTCTGCAAAGTCTCAGTCTTGTCACCCTCTCCCAACTTCATTACAGGTAGATCGCTGTCAAAGAGCCCTGATGGGACGCGAACTCACAACTACATGGTCCTGTGACCAGTGTGATGTCATCATCAGAGCCTCAACACAATGAAATGGAGGTGTCCACTCTGTTTTTTTTAATAGATTACTTCAACTGTATATATAATAACCAGTAAATGTAAATGTGGTTTATGGTCGTTGATAGTCTTGATCCACGACACCAGGTCATTGGAGCACTTATTGATCATCAATTGAGCATTTCTCACATATTTGCATTGGTAGCACATTCAGCGCACAATGCTAATCACTCACACGCTCTTTCAACCCAATGACCTATACCTAATTAACGTGTATGGTGCCACGGAGCTCTGCGCAACTACTTAGGCGGCCTGGAATGAATTTACCCAACACCCACCACCAGACCCGACCGATAATCGAACCCACGACCTTCTGGTCACGAGTCCAACTCGCTATACACTTCACCAAACAAGCCCAGTACCTGGGACTGCTGTAGTATCCCCGCTTGCCGTACGTATCCCACATGTAGCCTGAATCTAGGCGGTACGGCGCGGGCTTCCAGCCGTACCACCGGAACGACCTCTTCTCCACGTCATTCGAGTCTTCACTTCTCTTGCCGTAGTAACTCAGTCTTGAAAGAAGAAATTTTAAATCCATGATGAAGATAAATTATGTTTTGTGTCTGCTGTTTGATATGTGTATATAGAATAGAATTATTATTCTTGGTAACAGCATTTGGTAAATGTAAACATTGATCAGTCCATGATTCTAGAGGGAAATGTGTTTATTGTTTTGCAAACTTATAATATCTGATAGAAAATTATTAGAGTGTTGAAAGCCTGAATGATTGGATAATAAATATAACGCAAATCCTTAAGATTTTACGGCAATTTACTCTTATCTACTTAAAAAATGGACGCAAAAAGTAAAATTACGCAGCAAATGATAAATAAACCAGACTGCGTACTCAACTCAGCCTCAAAACAGCATGAACGAAAGCCTGATGGTCACACTAGCTCATAGCCCATACTAGAGTTGGGGCTTGCAAAGACAACCACCAACGCACCAAGCTCTAGTAAATCCAGTTTTGTTTGTTTTATTTTTGATTTTGTTTTTAGAAAAGTCGAGTTTCATATGCGCAATCGATGATAAATACCCTGCTTCTCCCCTTGGATATGCATAAAGCATGGTCCAGACTACCACTAATTTATCACCTTGTCTTCAGAAACATATGTTTAGATTCTAATCAATAATAATATCTATAATACTAAGAAAAAAAATAAGAAAAAATATAATTCCTGGTGGCCATTTTGGAAAATGGCAGCCATATTTCATTTCAGATGTGATCTGAATTGTGTACACGAAACATTTGACCTTAACGTATTTGTATGCCAAAGGAAATTCATGTACTATAAAGTGCAGGTCCAGGCCACTTTTTGCGGCATGTTTCCCTCCACTCTGAGTATATGATGTCAGATTGACCTCTGAAATCTTTCATCAGAGAACGAATTATCATAATTTATTATTAACCTGATTCTTACTTTTATATTGAGTTTTGCTGGATTGTAATATATAAGCTTCATAGGACTAATCAAACTATCTGGACATGAACTGCTCTCAGCGTCATAACCATAAAGAATGCAAACAGAGTCTGTAAATCTTCTGAACGACCACTTTACTTAGTTCTAATTCTGTGGTCAAAAAGGTCTGTGGTTGGTCACATTTTTAATGAGCAATGTCATGCTTCAGAAGTCTGACACTCACAGTGTGCACTACCTGTGGAGTCTGTCGGGCGTGATCGAAATTGTGTCCATGAAACATATGTGACCCTATCGTGTACTTGTATGCCAAAGGAAAATGATGTAATTTAAAGTGCAGTTACAGGTCACTTTTTGCCACACACACTACCTATCGAATCTGTTCGGCGCGCTGCTGTAGTAGGCGGCGGGTTTCCAGTCGTAATAACCCGGTGACCGCGCCCGCTTGCTCACGTCCCCGTCAGCGGCGGCGGCTTCCTCGTCGTAGTCCACGGGGTCGTCAGGGTAGAACCTGTAACAACAACACACAGGGCCTAATGGTCCAATAGCACGATATAAGCAATGAAAATGTTCCCTATGAAAAGTGCAGAACCTACAATCAAGACCACCTATATAATGAGACCACTTTTCTCGGTCCCAATCATTCAAAAAGATTCCATTGGTAGCCTCCATTGAGACCACTTTAAGCCTGTTCCACATGTGGTCTTATTAGAGACGTTCTACTGTATTTTGGGCCCTATATCTAGATCTATACATGTATATGATGAATTGTGATACTGATTTGCAGTAATTGACCACAATGTCAGCACTATTTCCATTGGGTACTGTTTGCATATTGCACTAAGCTTTCACCTACAGCTACGGTTAGGCAGATACAGATTTTCGGAAAAGAGAGGGCGCGCCCACAGATTTTAACGAATTCCTTACGTGCAAAGATTCGCAGAGATACCAATAAGTCCATGAGAATGATATTTTTGTGAAGAGAGGCATTACAGGCTCCCTTCACCCCCTGAAACTGCCTATGACGGAACAATGTTAGCAGACAGCACAAGCTGAAAGACAAAACAGGGGGATTCCATTTGGTGATATCAAATCCTGAACGAGCACACACTTGTGGGTGAAAACTTACAAATATACGCCAGTTAAAATAGTGCAAAATATTTTTAAATCATGTTTGTGAATTCATCGTGCATTTTGTGATATCTATATATAAAATAGTATCCTTGAACATTGTTCAGTGTATATTTCGACGTCAAAGACGTAATATTAGATATATATCAAATCCACACTAGTATCATGAAGTGGCGGCCATCCTGGATTTCTCAAAGAGGGTGACACCCACCTGCACATGTAAGTCTTACCCTGTAGACATAAACTCTGGAGGGAAACTCTTTATTTAACAAAACTGGGTGAGGCCTACTAAGTAGGTAAATAAATTCATTAAGGGATCGTTCACAAATGACGTCATCCGGCAGGAGGGTGGGGGGGTGGTGCGAAATATGACGAAAGGTGACAGAGGGGGGGCGGATTAGCACTTGGATGATGTCACCTTTTGAAAAAAGTGGTAGTTATTATAACAGTATCTGAACTTACTTTCTGACATGTTAAGTGAGTTGTGTACTATCTAATAGTTGAAATCACATCGACTCGTTTTCCTTATGTCCTAAATACATTTGTAAAATTATGTCTAAATTATGGACATATATATTCAAATGTATTTATATTATGGCACAGTTAAATCAATGTTAAATGTCATCGCGAAACCATGTCGCGCGCGGGGGGGGGGGGGGTGCTGCAAAGATGACGAAAGGTGACAAGGAGGGGGTGGGGTTAGAAAAATGAGGGGACGTCATTTCGGAACGATCCCCAAGTGATCACGTGCCCTCACCTCTTGCCCCGGAAGCCCACGTCCCTGTCTCTGTCCATGCGGTAGGCGGCAGGCTTCCAGCCCAGCCAGCTGTACCGCTTGCCGCGGAAGCCCACGTCCCACAGCTCACTGGACAGTCTGAAACCATGGAAACGCCCACCACGTGATTATATTATGTGATGATATTATTTATCATTCTTTTTCATATAATTTCATTGGTTATCATGATCCAGAATTATCCGATAACCCTGGGAGGGTTATCACCCCTGTTCGAACAGGGGTGATCCTATGGTTATCATGCTTGTTCTCAGCCGGACTACTTTTTCACTTTATTAAAAACAATGTTGAGATTGTTTAGAAAAGAATGATAAATACAAAACCAGGTTCGTTGTGTAACATGAAATATGTTATCAGGATTCGTTCTTGTGACGAATCAGGCTCGCCCTTTGGGCTCAATGTGATACGCCACAAGAACTCACCTGACAAAATGATTCATGGTACAAACTGACCTGGTTTTGTCTATATACAGTTAAATCTGTCTTATCTGATTTTTTTTTTCTCTTTATGTCTAAGGAACAACCGGAAGTGCGGACATATTGACAGTACTTCGTTTCATGTGTGCGTGACTACGGCATGTACTACAGAAAGCTTGGCTACAGGTATGCAACTCTTTAATTGGCCGTAGTTAAGGTTTTCCGGTGTAAAACTTGCTCTACAGTGTCCGTAGTGATAAAAAAACGTACGTTCACCCCACTTTTACGGCACTTACACTTACTGATCCCCACGGCCGCTGTGAGTTTCTGGCAGTAGAGATGCCGTACAGCCATCTGCACCATACGCATAATATACACGCGCCAACAGCGCCGTGCTAAGACTGACATATTACGTCTTATGAATCGCAGGGTGGACGCAACGACTGTTGGTCATAATCGACATTATCTACAGATGAAAATTCGTGCACAAGGACGCTGACAGATCCAGGATCTTGGAAAGGGGGACAGCTGTCTAGTACCTGCTAGAAAATTATGAAGATACAAACTAAAATGAACAAAACAAAACAGAACAAAACAAACCAAAAACAAGACATTCTGCAGAAACGTAGCAGCAATACCGTGGCCACGCTCATAGAATCAAACCATGTCTCATGGTCCTGTGAGACATAGTCCCATAAAGAAACAACCATAAGCCTGTGTAAACAAACCACCTCTCTATTAAGACCACTTGAGGCCAGTTACTCGGGAGGTCGGCATGGAGAGTTTCTTTACAGACACATGTTGGGGGCGGCACAGTATCTCAAACTAAATCCCGGACCTGCCACTGCATTGCCACATCACTATTCAATGGCTCCAAAGCTCGCTTTATATTTTGCTACAGATACAGAAACATCAATCCATTGATATCACTCAGTGGCTTGTTTTAGTTGGTTTGATAGAGAGGCGGTCTCTTTATTGAGGTTTGTCTGTTTATAAACATAGATGTAAGTGTTGAACCCTCAAAAATGATCTCATTATGGAAGTGGTCTCTGTATAGATATAGGCCTTCTATATGAAGTGATATCGCATGGAGGGTGGTACGTTGTGACTAGAAATTTTAATTATTAATTTTGGCTTGCATATTCTATGGTCAAGTTGATTCCGATACACAAATATCATGACAAAATGGAAAAGTTTATTTTATATTTAAAATCATAGTGACCTTTTCCCAATTGTATTTTGTATTATAGCAAAGTAGTAAAATTAGAAGGAAATTAAACATCATGTTAGTTATTAATATTGATTGCTCCTTCCAAGGCATTGAAGTGTGGTTGTTTAAAATCTAATTTCAAGGATAAAACATATTGTGAATACTTTTTTATTGAATATCTATAAGTAATTGATGTCAAAGTGGAGACTCTCAATTAAATATCTAACTTGCATTAAGTTGTACTGAAGTGTGGAAAAAAAATTAGATTGTGATGGCAAACCAAATGGATGTGCAGTCGAAGTCGACATTGAGTGAGAAATCATTCAGTCGAAGTGGAAATCTGAAATCACAAATGGGAATACAGAGTGGTGAGAAACCTTATGAGTGTGGTCAATGTAGCAAGTGTTTTAGTTCAAGTGACAACTTGATCAGCCACATGAGAATCCACTCTGCAGAGAAAGAATATTAGTGCACAGTGTGTGAGAAATCATTCAGTCATAGTGGAAATCTGAATACTCATATGAGAAGTCATGCAGGAGAGAAACTGTATGAGTGTAGTCAATGCGGGAAGTGTTTTAGTCGTAGTAGCAACTTGACCAGGCACACGAGAATCCACACTGGGGAGAAAGACTATCAGTGTGCACAATGTGTGAGAAAACATTCAGCTTAAGTGGAACTCTGAAAACTCATATGAGAAGTCATACAGGAGAGAAACCCTTTGAGTGTAGTCAATGTGGCAAGTCTTTTAGTGTTAGTAGCAACTTGACCAAGCACATGAGAATCCACACTGGAGAGAAAGAATACCAGTGTACAGTGTGTGAGAAATCATTCAGCATAAGTGGAAATCTGACAAAACATATGAGAGCCCACACTGGGGAGAAACCTTATGAGTGTAGTCAATGTGGTAAGTGTTTTAGTCGTAGTGGCAACTTGACCAGGCACATGAGAATCCACACTGGGGAAAAAGACTATCAGTGCACAGTGTGTGAGAAATCATTCAGCCGAAGTGGAAATCTGAAAATCCACATGAGAAGCCATACAGGAGAGAAACCTTTTGAGTGTAGTCAATGTGGCAAGTGTTTTAGCGACAGTAGCGTCTTGACCAGCCACATGAGAATCCACACTGGAGAGAAAGATTATCAATGTACAGTGTGTGAGAAATCATTTGGGCAAAGTGGAAGTCTGACTAGGCACATGAGAACTCACACTGGCAAAAAACCTTATGGCTGTGGATTTTGTGATAAAAGTTTCTGTCACAGGTCTAATGCGAACTCATACGGGAGATAAACCATACAAATGTGATCAGTGTGGGAAATGATTTTCTCAAAGTTTTAATCTGAAGATGCAGAAGCGCACACACACTGGTGAGAAGCCATTTTACTGCCATATTTGTCACAAATCATTTACACGTGGAAGTCACTTGGAAAGGCACCATATGACTGTGCATGCCAGGAAGTGAGCTGTTATGACTGAATTGTTTTTTATTAAATAGCTATAGAGTACTTTAGCAATGGTAAACAAATTTCTGATATTTCATCAGTAGGTTATTTCTAATTTGTCTACCTCTGATTGGATGATTTTCTTTCTATACCATAATGTGAAGACATTTTATCTTTTGGAAAGTTTGACATACAATACGGTTAATAATTGATTTCCAACGTTAATATCTACATGTATATGAGATATCTACATGTATGTAACTAACCCATAACTTTGTCATGTAAGTACTGTTTTGTATATATCTCTTGTGTCTATTTTCCATTTCATGTAAATTCATGGTAACCATTTAATAGACCTAATTTACATTCTGTGGATATTCTGCAATAAACCTGCATACTGGAAAGCTACAATAATGTGTTTTGTCACACCATTGACATAATATGTGTCATGAAATGAAAATGTTTGAGAAATTATTCGTTTTTCTTATTTCTGTTTAAAGTATTTGTGGTGTAAATATAACAATAACGAAAAAAATGCACATTTTTAAAAATATGTAGTTTGTGTAATCAAACAACAAATGTAGTTGTAGTTTATAATAAATCTTTAGTTGCTCGCTAAAAAGTTCATTTGCCTTTTTTTCGATGAATAAAAATTTAGACAAATAAAAAAAGGTGTGTGTGTGGGGGGGGACACTTGAGGTATTTAATGGGTTGTGTATGCGCGATCGATAGCAAATATGCCAAAAACACTATGAAAATGCCCTGCCCCCTTCCTAGATCTGCCTATGCAATGATGAACCATCGTACAACACACGTGCAACATATGTACGAATCGAACCACTTGTAGTCCCATTCTTGGACGTCCCGTGCTACAGCTGGTGCTTTATCTTGACGGGAATCACGCAGTGCCATCACACTATCTCCAGTAACGTGTGAATTGAAGAATAATCAGCTCGATATAGGAGGGTGGGTACTGTATTCACGCGCATTAAAGCCCATGGGCTTATAACCGAAAAACAGCACGTTTTGGACCTTTTGAAAATGGAAAAAGTTCCCACTTACAAGCCCAGGGGCGTATATTAGAATGCACATTCACTACGCCCTTGTGTGTTTTTTTTTTTTTTTGAATTTTTAAGCATTGGATTTTTGTTTTGTTTTTTTTTTTTTTTTACGCCCACCCCATGTTTTGATGAATAGGCTATATAGAGCCACCAAGTTTCTTAACCATGGGTTCTTACATGTTACTGTACTGTACTAGTCTAGCTACGCGGGCGATGATGAGTCTAGCCTTGATGTGTATATAGCCTTGATGAAAATCAATGCACCAACATTTTTTTCCTAAATCACCAGTCACCAATACATTTCATTGTCTTTCACCAATCCCTAAAAATTGTAATTGAATAGGTTCCATCATATTTAGCACACTTTCATACAGGCAATTCACAATTCACACTCAAGGTTTAGGGCAAATCACCAATCACAGCCTTTGTAATGAGCAGATCACCAGTCACCAATGATAGGTTTCCTCACATTTCACACACTTTAATACAGGCAATTCACCCTTCACGCTCGAGATTTAGGGCAAATCACCAATCACATTTTTGCTATATGACCCCCTCATATGGGGCTATAACTTGAGCCTCGGTGCTGATTCAATTACCGGCGCCTGGTCCCAGGTGCCGCGCTGACCAGATTGTGTGATTAGCTGAGATCTGGCTGCGCAGGGACAGGGGACGGGCTGGGAACAGGATTATTGCTAATCTCCAATCAGTCTGTACCGCCGTCCACAACCGACCATTACTGACCGCTGAGAATGAGGGCATTGCGTTAATACTAAATGAACTTTTTCTTGTTGGTTCATCAAGCAGCTCTTGATGATGATTTACTGTAGTTTTCTGTATGTTTTGAACTAAATCTTTGGTGAAATAGATCACGCCAGATGCTCTCGCATGGCATTATCTAAAAACTGTAGTGGCAGCATTATGAGCATTACAGACCACTACTAGCATTATCATGGTTATACCCAGCACGGTCGGCGATCAAAATTGAACCATTCTATTTGATATAGCTCACTTAGCAAGCAGTGGGATATGGTTGCCGGGGGGGGGGGGAGCTTTAAGAAAGTAACAGTTATAAAAGAGGATTGTGGGTAAAATGTGGGTAACATGCTAAGTACAGTAAAACCTCTCTGTTTAGACCAACAGTGGGACTAACCATACGTTTTCTCATACAAGACATGCTTTCTGCATGAATGTTTGGGACTGTGATAAATGATCTTTTGTTATAATTGTGGCCTCTTAACACTCCAAACTAATGTGCAAGTTATGTTGCAACAACTACCTCACCTTTGGTTGTGTCTGTATAATTGATCTTAATTGGTTCAAAGTTTCTAATGTACAGTACACCAAAACAGGAGTAGGCTGTGGAGGTGGTCTCTTCATAGAAGTGGTCTTAATTAGATGTGTTCTAGTTTAGACCAAATTAGTGGTAGGGAATGGACCTCTCAATAGATGTGGTCAATCACTGTAGAGGGGGGGGGGGGTATATAGCCTTGATGAAAATTCATTCATCAAAATTTTTTCCTAAATCACCGGTTACCAATTCATTCCATTCTTTTTCACCAATCTCCAGGAATTGTAATTGAATAGGTTAGGTTCAATCACATTTTCAACACATTTCACTGACTTAAATACAGGCAATTCACAATTCACCCTCAAGATTTAGGGCAAATCACCAATCACATTTTTGCTATTTATGACCCCCCACCACAGAGGTGGTCGTAATTGGACGTTCTAGTGTACACCAACCTAGCAAGCAGTAAGGTATGTACCTCGTAATAGAGGTGGTCTCACTACAAAGGTGGTCTTAATTGGAGGTTCTAATGCACACCACATAAGCATAAAGCGTTGGTCCTCACAGCTGACTGCATAAGAAAGGTCGCACATAAACAAAGCGGCTATATTAATGCCTGGGCGGATGGGCGGGAAATTGAGAGAATTGTGTTTGATGCGAATTTCCCTCCAAACACACGAATTAGACTCTGACCTTTATTTCGCATAATATGCATGCAACGTTTGTGCACTACGGTACTTCAGATGGTAGAGTATAGGCTAAATGGCATAACTCTTGTGCTCAATCAGTGCTATATATGTAGAATTATGCCCTTTGCCGGTATGCAATGTTTATTGTAAACTGGAAGAGGTTATATTATAGTTAGTATTTATATTAATTCATTCAACCACACTTGCTTTATAAATGGTAGACGTATCACAGAAAAAAAACAACATTATTATA
This sequence comes from Streblospio benedicti, assembly GCA_019095985.1. Taxonomy (NCBI): domain Eukaryota; kingdom Metazoa; phylum Annelida; class Polychaeta; order Spionida; family Spionidae; genus Streblospio; species Streblospio benedicti. The sequence continues at coordinate 2,792,745 of CM032660.1, read as the reverse complement.
TAAACAAATGATTCCCATGAATATAGAATGTAGAATGTATTTCGTGTTCTTACACCACATCTCCAGCTGTTTCTTCAATAGTTTTATTTTACACTGTTGACAGAGATCATGTTTTTACACCAGACAAGGTTTAGAAATGAGAGATCCTCATCCCATGGAATTGTAGACGTGCTGACCATGAAGCAAGCATCGGATGACCACAGTGTGCTCGTCGCTTGACCACATAGAATTAACACTCGTATACACAACCCACTAATTGTGATGTCATGTGAAGGTGAGAATCGTAAACTCAACCAAGTCTTCTAGATCATCTAGCAATGCTACAGTTACACTGCATACCGTCACTAGCACCCGCAGCCAATCAAAACAGCCTCATTTGCATGCATGTGTTTCAAATGAAACACTTGCATTCCACCCCTTAAAGACATGTACAAATGTACATGTAATGGGCTTATTTACAGTCGCAATTCACAGTTCTTGCAACTTTACATGTACACCAAGTCATTGGCATCCTTGTCGCACTATATCTTTCTCAACTCCCTGGGGAGCATACATCACATCGCTACCGTAGCGCAGACGTGCTAATCACTCACATTAGCGTTCACTCGCCTGACCTGTAGCTATTTAACGTGTAGGTACCACGGAGCAGTGTGCAGCCTGTTAGTGGTACGTATGCACAACATCTACCAGCAGACCCGACCGGGAATCGAATCCACAACCTTCAGGTCACGAGTCCATTCAGCCACAGACACACAAGATACAATAACTGAGGACTCTACAGATAATGGTGTATTACCCCTCTACGTGTCCTCACATTTGGATTGTGACGTGAAAATGGTGACCACTAGGAGTTTATCTCACGTGAACCGAAATGGTCCATATTTGGGTCCATTTCATATCGCGTTATGTGCATTGTTAGTAAATATCAAATTTCTTAGAATAATGACCAAACGAAACACGAAGCACCGTGTGATTTTATTCAAACGCAAACTTGTGTCATAGATAGTCTGGGGAAAAATAGAACCCTAAAGAAAGAAACTCCTCCAAATTACGTGAGCATGCTCTGGTCAGCTCACTACCATTGTGATTCCCAAACGACAAGGGGTTGAGCAGTAAAACATCCACCTAAATCCTGCAACCTTGCTATTGCGGGTCCCAACACGTGCTTATTTTGAGGTCATGCAGTTATCAAAGAGAATATTATAATTGAATTTCCATCAGATCCTACTTCCATAAAGTCCTAAAATCAAATTGAAATCTTGAAATCAACTTGAGTTTTTAAGGCCCAGCCCCCTTTCATTTTTTATACCTCCCCCCTTCTGGGCCATATTCGCCCCCTCGAGCATCTTTTGCTAGACTAGTCACCTGTTGCTGGCTGGTTTCTTCCACGACCACGCCGCCCGCTTCTCAGCCACAACGTTCCCGTCGTCGTCGCCGTAGTCGGCGTAGTCTGACTCCACAGAGTTACTGGACTCTAGGGCCTCGTCCTGCTGAAATGCGACGCAGACGAAACTACTGTATGTTATCGATAATTACATTGTAAACTGTGGAACAAATTGGTACGATTTTCAAGGTGAGCTATAAGGGGTCAATAAATCCCACGTCGCTATTTTTTGCCTTATTTCTCACATGCCTAGTTTGTTTTTGCATTCTTCCAACATCCCACATATAAATAGTTTAAACAGGACAACATTTTGTCTCAGCCAAATCGGAAAAGATCTGTTCAGATTTTCATTTTTCTTTTTTCTAAGAATTCCCAATTGGATTTGGGGGGTTGGGGTGGGGGGGGGGGTGAAACAACGGGAATCTATTTATTTCATAGAGTCTACCTATCGACGACCATGCGCGATCAATCTTAGCTGAGTCTAGCTTCTTGCGGTGTTGGCAACCCGTAGAATACTATAATATGTGTATCTTAAATCGTTTAGTTTCTAGTCTAAAACTGGAGGTCGATAATGTCATCGGAAACACTTTGCACCACATCTACCAATATACCAATGCATCTAGCATTGCAAGGGTCAGAGCCCTCGCACTAGCGTATGTTGATGACGGACCTCTCACAATTCCTTAGGGATTATTGCTTATATATACTGGTGATTTGTCAATAACATAGATCCGTGTCTTATTTCCTTCATAAAATGATCTATTCTAGATTATTCATAGTATATAGAAGATCACTTTTAACAGGACCAATTTCAGGGACTAATCAAAATATAAGCTTCCGAATAAATGATGTACCGAGTTTTATTTTTACGGTAAAGAAAATATTTAAGAATTGTACACAATGCAAACATTGATAGTTTTATATCAGCAGTTAATGGGTATCACTATAAGGGGCTAGCGGGCATTTTTTACATTTGTTGCTTGGCTTTACAACCATTTTATTTCAAATTAACATTTTCGTTACCGATTGTCAATGTCAAACATGTATCTACAAACAATCACCTGATTATCAGATGTCCAACCCCAAACGACAATGTTTGTATCAAGGCAAAGTTACACGGAGAATTATTTGTACCTGTTATATAGAACTTTACATGGGGTCTGGAAATAAGTGCCATGTCCCTTGTATAAATAAATATATATTTAAGCATCAATCAATTATATAGTATATTTATTAAGCCAAATGAAACCTTCAAACAACCATAATTTGCATCACCTACATGCTGCCACAACAAGATTACCTGGTATCATCTATCAATTGTTTCTTGATGGATGATAATGACGCAGGAAGATGCATCACCAAGGGCATTAAATACTTTACAGGAATACCATACAGTGGCTATTTCTTTTCTGACAGGACTACACGTCATTTCGAATATTAAGCATAGAGAATCACTTTTTCTTACAACATTCCACGCCAAGGCAATAATCCCTTACTATAAATGACAATTGTAGGCAAAAATGTGGTTTTCTTCAAAGCTGCGGTACGATCAATTGGGATTGAAAATGCATTCAAATTATTAGAGGTGAGCGTTCGAACGTATCTAAAATTAGTAACAGTTGTCTTATTAAATAAAACAAATTGAAAAGAAATGGAAACTCAGAGACATGAGGGTTGTACATGTATGAAGGCACAATTAAAATGAGACATCTCGCCATGATCAAAAACATGAGATCCCGTAGAACCCTAAATCTAGCTGCTAACAAGACACAATTTAGTCTTGAAGGATGAGAGGACGATTTATGTGATGACTGATGCAACATCTGTACATGTAGTTCTATTAACTTGCACCGTTAACAATTCATAATGTTCCTTTGTGCTTCTCAAACTTTGGTCCCACAACTTCCGGGTGAGATGATAATTGACCAAATATATTGGCATTGGGTACTCGAACTACGGACTATAAGTGTATTTTTAAAAACAGCTTGCTGCTTGGTATGATCTCATCATTCTGGTCACACTACAGTAGGGTTGTGAGTTCGAATCCCGTTAGGGAAATAATTCAATATCTAAAATTCCTGGTTTGAGCTCAGAGCAATGCTTTATACGTTGTAATAGAAATGAAAATATTTCAAAGTTATCTACAATATACAAAATAGGGGTGGTTTTACAAGAAAGTGGAATGTGGGGTAAAATGCGAACAAAAAAGTGGGATGCAAGAACAAAGACCAAAAAGAGGGATGTGGGATTTCAGGGAGGTGGGGCAATGGTAAAAAATAGAATTGCCCTAAAATTTTAGGATGTGGGGAAAAGGGCACAAAAATCTATAAGACCAGATAATTAGGGATGTGGGATTTATTGACCTCCTATAACCTCTCCTACAAAAAGCCAAACATCAAACATAAAATGATAGAGTACAAAGTTCAATGAACCCCTACCTGCACAAACTCCTTGAGTAGTGTCTCGCACTGCCACATGACGTCAGCACTGCTGCAGCAGGTGCGCTGTGGTATGGTTGGTTGCACGATTTGACAGACGTCACACAACGCGGCCGCCAGCTGGTCCACCTAGACCCGCGAGAGGACGCCGTATTAGGGGGTGGTGGTGGCAGTGGTATATATGGTGACTTTGTCAGTATTTTGCTTCCGGGTGGAGCAGAAACAACAGCACGGGCTTTGGATGAGAGTTTAGTGAGAATAATTACCTTTCCGAAAAGTCTAGACAAGACCTATATATGCCGATTTAGATTTGATTTGATACCCACGCGTGAAAAAGGGTTTGCTAAGTAAGTGTTTACGTGTATTTCTACCGACCATTTAGATTTTCCCGTTCATTATCGTCTGGTAATTTAATTTTTAAAGTATTCACACGGTAGTGTTAAATATTTTTGTCACTGTAAATGTTGTTGTTTTTCTTACACCCGGATATAACTTACTGCCAAAGCCTATAGTGTGAAATCATAGAGTGCAAAACAATGTTACAATCTATAAATATGGTGTTGTGTTTGAATCGTAGCTTTCTCTAATACGACACATGGGTCAGGTACAGTCGAACTGTCCAGATTTTACATTCCCACAAAACAATGCTTTCAACCGCTGACTTTTTCCGTACAAACAAAAACGGTGATTAAAGCTGATGAGCATTTACATGTTCACAGTCCACTTGTTTGACCTGTCAATCTCTACCTTATCTTCTAGGGAATGAATCATAGTTAGATATGTGAATCATGCGGATATATAATGCATTTATGAACAAAATATATTATAACAGTCTGCTACATTTGCACAAATCCAGGTTTTCAGAATAGGGACCAAAGTTAGTGGATTTTATGAGCTTTGTACAAAACTCCCATTAAATGACATTTTGGGCATAAGAGAGGGCAACCCCTCCAATACCCTGGATCTAGAGATCTCCAGAGAATATTCGTGGAAATTGATATTTTATGACAACCATAAACACACGACATTAAGTTACACAGATTGATACTCTCTAATCACTCTACCATGGAAAGCTACGACAGTAACTGTCAATTGATGTGTGCATTAATAACAGCAATGCAATCTGACATGCATTGTCCACCGCTCAGTGGTCAATTAATGTGTCAGAAATTGAATAAAGTTATCAAATGTTAATGCAATGTTCAGCAGTGCAACACATGCTTCCATTTACCACAGGGGACGTGGGGGGGGGGGTCGACTAATAGGTGCAGTTATATTAACAGTAGGCCCTCGATATGTCGACATTTTAAAGTTACATGTTAGCTATGTAGGCAATTCTAATCAACTATATTTGGCCATGACATAAAGTTATGTAAGTTATTAACATTCAACTAAGGATAAAAACAATTAGAAATGGAAACTATAGACGGATGCACTTTACATTAAAATACCCCCGTAGATAATCCTGGGTCATAATACTTATTTGAATATTACAAATAGGTTCATATGTCTACAGTGCAGTGCACGAATGTTTAATGCCAAAATATATTGCGATTCTTATAGACTTCTCAACTTGCCGAAACTTTTTTTTTTCATTTCGAAGTAAAAGATTTTATACCAATACGTCACATATGATATCGATATGAAATTCCCTACCACAGGAAGTAATTGAAAGAAATTATGCTGGGGTTTTAACTGTTCCACTTGTGATTTTTCTCCTGCATGTATGGATTTATTCCAAGAAAGGAAAATGCCAAATTGCATGCGTAATATAATATACTCTATTGAAATGTGAATCGCATCACGACACTTATCCCCAGCACTTATCCTATAAATTTGAGATGGAATTATTTCCACGTTATCCATATCAATGGTGACATTCAGCATTTGATATCGAGCTTGACATGCAGTATGTCATGAAGACCCTGTAATAGTAAACGGTGATTTCTTTCCTTTTTATACGCTAACAACTCCTTTACTTTCCGAAGATACTTTGCAAATGTGTTTACAGTTATAGTTTTTGGAAAAGAGGGCAGGGGCGATAAGCCTAAAATCATCTGGTTAGATGGCTGGCTCATCAAACTGAAACAAAAACTGAAATTGTGTGTGTGTGTGAGTATTGTTTTTTGTTAAATAGTTAAACTTTATTGGTAACTGAAAACTGAAAAAGTGGGAGTTACAAGCTAGACAGCACAAAATGAAACACACGGGCAATTTCTAGAAAGCGAGGGAGATAGAGGTTATTCTTGTGTATAAATTGACAGAAAAAAAACTATTTCAAGAGTACCCACCCCTGCACCCACTGGACATGACAAATTCTGGTATTCTTTGATCAGAATTTGACGCCATTTTTTAAATTTTAAAGGTCAAATGTTGATACTATTGTTTGTCAAACACCAGATTTGAATGCAGAATTCAGGTTAATTACTGGTGCTAAAAATGCCTCAGCATGTCACCTTCCCCCCATATTCTCCCTGCCTATGTAGCTGACCCACCTGACACATGTCGAGGTCGCCGCTGTCGTCGTAGTCGTCTGCTGCGGAGACGCCGCCGGCCGACACCGCCAGCACCGCCAGGAGCAGGAGGAGGCGAGAGAGCTGTTAATAGAGGAGGGGTGATTAGACATGCAATTGCAGATCCAGGTTTTTAGAAGGGGGGCGCACTTCAGGGATTTCATGGGTCTCGTACGTGCGATCAATGGCGGACGTGTTAAAAAGAACCCTATGAAAATGAAGTATTTTGGTGGGGGAAAAGGGGGCGCGCACCCCCTGCGCCCCATCTCGGGATCTGCCTATGGCATGCATAATACATAGCCTATGATAGGTGCTATAGTTGATGACTCAAATAAGCAGCAGATCTAGTCAAGCTGTGCACAAACACACAAGAGTGAAGGTGGTTTTACAGTCAGAGAACATTTGCAAACACTCTTATTGGCGAATTAACTGACCTAAGACTACACTACTTCATACAAACGATAAATTAAGTCACGTGGTTTGGTGTGATGATTGATGAAACGTTGTGGATGCTACCTGTGAAACGTCTGTGCACGTGCGTGTAATCAGCACATGTATGAGAGAATTGGAAATTGTCTCCGTAAGACAGGTCTGTTTAAAACAGAGGCTCACTTTTATATGGTAAGTAGGAGACAATGTGAAGAAGGGACAATGGATTGCGAACACATAAGACAGAATCTGATGTCATTATAATGGAAATAGTCATATGGACAGGTTCCACTGTACCAGTAGGGGTTTTAACTCCTAATACAGGCGTTTGTTCATTTTGTTTTTATAAAAAGCATATCATAGAAATTGGTGTGGACATAGGAAATCTCATTTATCATCGGGAGGCACACCCTAAAGTGACTCAGAAGCTTAGAACATAGAAATTATTCATAATGCACTCATTGATAAAAATACAATTTACATTATGGTGATTACAACAACACTGCATGCACATACACGTGACTAACTGTGAGTGCTGTACACGCCTTGATTTACCAACAGAACCAGTCAACATAGAGTGCTCACTTCTCACAATAACACATTTTCTCCGCTCTACTCAGCTGTCTAGGCCCCACCGTGCCTCCCCTCCCTGCTGCGCTACTTCCCACCAACATAATCCGCATCTTTATTACCTCCTCATTATTATCAGCGTAATTATACTCTTTTTCGCATGTCTGTACTGATATAGTTCTCACAAAACATGTGCACAGAAGAAACATCTTACCGTATACCCACGTGTCCCCGCCCACCTCCATGTAAATGCCCCGCCCCCACTTTTGAATTGTACTAAAATATGAAACACGTGCACATATATTGTTCTTCTGTCTTCCTCAAATTTCGAAATTGAAGAACAGTAACTTTTATGAAGCTTGAAAAGGAGCCTTTTTAGTTTCAACCGCAAAAATAAAACTTTATGAAAAAAATAGAAACTTTGACTATGTATCCAATATTGCACGGTAAGAAGAAAACTATACATACGTATTTACCACTGTACAATGCTTGCACCATTTGTTCTATAGCACATTATTCATTGCGAGGGCCTACATTGGCGCCAAGTCATCAATGTAAACACGCCTAAACGTGTGCAAATGTATTATGCTGACCAATTGGTCTATTATGTCATAAACACGTTTGAATAATTGAGGCTGAACACGTAGAATTCTCCGTGGACCGATTGGCATTTAATGAGAAGGTCGGTCAAGTCGTGTGGTCATCGGGCTATTGTGGGGTGAGTGCACCTTGGTTTCTAATACAGCAGAATCTCTCAATTTGGATCACCCTTAGGGGAGACTTTGGGTGGTCTCATTGGAGAGGTGGTCTTTTGATAGACGTCTTCAACAGGCTCTTTCTGAAGCCTTGGGACCGGTAGAAATGTGTCTATTGCAGAGATGGCCTCAATAGAGAGGTGGTCATGATTAGAAGTTATACTGTACTTAATAAACTCTGTATTCAAAGTCTCTTGAGTTGTCATACACAGTGAGTATATAACTGGGGTAGAGCCTATCAAGCATTGCATTAGAGTACCTTCCATTGATATGACATTTGCAGTGACTAATAGCTCCAATCACATCTTAATATTTATCTAAACAATGATGATAAGATCTCTGCTAAAAAGTTACTAATACTAGTTACCACTAATTTACACATTTTGTAATGAAATCATCAAGGATAAAAATTGCAAAAACAGACATTGGATACATCAAACATTATACATACTTGTTTTTTCCATTACTGCCATGTCATGATGTGTTCCTTGATGAGCCTTGATGTGTTCACGGCTCACGCATTTATCTTATCCGACTCGTCGAATAGGGTATGTGTTTGCCATATACAGTAGAACCTCTCTATTAAGATCACCTTTAGTACCTGTGTTAGGTAGTCTAAATAGAGAGGTAGTCTCTATACAGAGGTTCATTCTGGAAATGGCCGAGTCACGTATAACGTGCGTAATCAACTGAGACACCCAACCAAAGGTGAGGTCAGCACAAGTCAGCACTTTCCTAACTATTTAAAGCAATAGGCAGTTTTAACATAATTAAATCAGCTATTGATTAAGGGGATCCCGTCATAATCAATTGATGTAATACAGGAGCTCTTTTTCCGCCACAAATATGCAAATGAGCTTAAAATTGATCGGCTGCAGACACCAATAACATTTATGGATTTTGACTGTAGCATTGATACGGTGCTAGACGAGGACTATAGTAAGCAATACAAAGCGACAGTGACTGCCACCTCCAAGGTCCTGGTGACACCGAATGCGCCATACCAAGGTCTATAACGCAGTCTTTATCATGCTCCTCAAGACCAGAGGCGATCTTCGCACATTTATTATGTAAAGCCAGCTCTTTGGACTCCATGCTGTAATTACATCAGAGACGTTGACTTTTGTATGCTTTGTATGCACGGACTCTGGCCCTTTTCAGGATGGCTATCTAATTCATGAGGCATTCAAGACAGGAGGACACTGGGCGAGCTGACGACCCTGATAGAGGACAGGGGATGTGTGTGTGTGTGGGGGGGATTATGTAAAAGACCTGCAGAAGTTAGTTCTAAGGATTAAGGGGAACTAAGCAGATAATTTTAATTTTTTTTCAAGTTTTTGTGTGTTTTTGTGTATTTTTGTTTAATCCTTACATTTGATGTTGATGAAGAGAACGTCTATTAAGAATACAGATTCTTGTCAATCACCATGATATTGTGTGTTCCGATTGCTTATAATTTCAGGCAAGAATGCGTGATCAAAATAGTTTTGTAAATATTTAGGGGTCATTTACAAAACAAATTAATCGAATTAATTCAAATTCAAACTGCACTAAAAATAAAAGGCATAATTTCTAAAAAAAAAAACATTGTATAACTACACAAACCAGCCCCAAAAGTATGATTTCCCAGGAATATGATTTCAAAATGAAACAATTATTACAGGGGTCAATAAATTTCACATATCTTTTATTTTGGTCTTTTCCCCTACGTTCCACCAATTGTCAACCTTTCCCCCCAAGGACATCCAACAGCACTAATGTTTTTATCCTCCACCGTGACCACCCACCCACGATCCCCTCAAACTTATTTTCCAAGCCTTTTCCCACTAACTCCTACTTTCTTATCACTCTCCACCATAAGTAACAATGTAAACACATGCTATTCTTGAAGTAAATTCCTAATGTCTGTACTATAGTTGCAAAACACTTACACAGTAGAACCTCCAATTCAGACCACATACGTAAAATAACCACCTCCTTAATAAGACCATCATTTGCAGTCCCAATCTTTCATATTAAAAAAAGATATCCACATACCCTCCTCAAAAAGACCACCTGTTTATTGAGACAAGGTGAGACCAATTCCTCGGGTGGTCCTACAAAGAAGTGTGTACTGTTCAGTGTGTCCCAAGAGCCCACTCCAAGGTTTAACTACCCCCCTGTGACTGTACGGGAGGCTGCATTGTCCACACATGTAATAGAATTGTAAATTACCGGTGATAATCCCGCCCTAAATATTCATTGCCACCATTAAGAGGCACTTTATAATGGTTGACATTGAAGTGAGCGGCTTTCTGCCAAAGTGGCCCCCTACGTGTGATTCTATCATTGTAAATGTAAATGGTTGTTTTGTATGCATTTTAGGGGGATGCCATTTGTTGTGGCACAGTGGGGGGATATAACAACATGTTGTTGTGTTTCGACTGTACTGAATTTGGACTGCACTTAAAGAAGTGTCCCAGAAGATTGGTAGAATTTACTTGTGCGGGGAGGGTTGGCTGATGGTCTCACACAAATGTGATGGGGAACCTGAAAATCATACCATATTGTTTTCATTTTGTCTTGCATCCCCCCCACCCCTCGGGCTCTCAGACCGACTGCATGTCTTTGAAAGTATTTACAAAATGTTATAAGCTTCAGGCTACAAGCTACAAACAAAAGCTACAAGCGACATTAATATAAAAAGTAATGTTCACATTCAGGCCAGTTTCTCTTTCAATCGATTCTTACCATGAAATGGCACGACTAGAATGGCGACACTAGACTGTCCAGATGAGAGGTGTCAAGTTTCTTACATATTCATTGGGCAATCGTGGAGTACATGCAAATGTTTGGAAAAGGCAGTGAAAAATTCCACAGCATTCTCGTAATTGGACTGTTCCAAATGAACAACTCTCTAGTCTTCCGGGGCAGTGGCCTAATTAGGGTCCATATTTAGACATACTCTGCTGTGTGGCATTTTATTCTGGTGGAACGCATAGAACTCGTACAGAGTGGAGATTACAAGTCTCTAACAGTGTTAAGTAGTCCGGACAATAGCCATTGAATACAGACAATGGCAATCACAGTGTTTATAGCAAGACACTATTCCCCTCCAATTTCCTAATTACCATGATAGTAAAGAGATTAATTAGCACACACTATTCACTACACAATGAAGAGGAATGTGATTATGGATTTAGTCTGCATGAGCAGATCCAGGAGGCTTTTCCCCACTAAAATATCTTATTTTCACAGGTTATTTTGGCATGTCCGCCATCGATCGTGGGTACAAAACCCATGAGATCCCTTAAGACTGCCCCTTCCCACCTTTTCTGAAAACCTGGATCTGCCACTGAGTCTTTCAGCATTACAAAGACGTGGTAGACCTGACCCGAGCCCAGCTTTTTGTTAAGATGGGTCCCTTTTCCCCTCCCGGTCGATCGTCCAAGCAATGACTTTATAGATTTCCTTGAACTTTCATGTAATCTTATCAGAAGAAAATATTGAATTGGGGGTAGGATAGAATGAAAAGTTAATACAAAGGTTCTACTGTACATTTAAAGTATGACAGCTCTATGTAATCTTATTTGATTATGGTGGTCACTATTTGATAACAAATTCGACCCTGGCCTGGGCTACAGTTTCACCAAAACAAGGTCACGATTTGCATCTCTGACCGTGTCCACTTAAGGCCAGAAATATCATTCTCCCATGACAGCTGCCCACGTAATATTCTAGGGGTTTACAATGGGCTATAAAAATCCCACATCCCTCATTTTGGTCTTTTGTCCACATCTTTCATTAATTCTTTTTAATTTTCCTACATTCCTGTGCGTTGGTATTTTACCCATGTCCCACAACTTCCCAACTATCCGTCTTGACAATATCGCACACCGAAACATTCTTCTGAATTATTATCCACTTTATGAGATATCTTTGGTTTTTATTCTTGGTAGGTTCTTGCAAGAAGATTAATATTTTCTCATCGGCCTCGTGCCTACTTATATGGGCCAATTGGAATATATGACTCATAGGAAAAACACTTAGACAAAAATCACGAATTTTACTTTTACTTTATCCTCTTCAGAAAAGTCAAAACATGTTACCTGTTTTAGTATCAGGAATGTAAAGATCATCAGAACAAACATTTAACATACAATACCTCCATTCGATGGGGGTAACTCTTGAGTTGCCCTGACAGCGTTACCTCGTTGCTAGAGTGGGAAAGCAAGCCCAGGATATTTCCCATACTCGATTCTGATTGGCTGAAAACCAGAGTAGAACCAACGATCTCCTATTTGGGTAACGTCCGAACAATTCGCAAGTCCCAGAAGTTTAAACAATCATCAGGAGAAAACAACAACAATGGTTTTGCCTCCATTTTGTTTGAGGTAACTTCCTAGTTACCCCCACGGCTTTCCCCCAGTTCGCCTAACCTCTGTGTACCCAGTGTGGGGATTAGCACAGCGCATGCGTACTCCCGCCCACCAGGACACGTCTCTGTCACGCCAGTGTTTGCCAGCTGTTAACTAATGGTGGCAGTGCAACTTGTTAATGTGGGCATCTCTCTTCTGAGGACAGCTGTGTGACATGGACACTTTTTACTGCTCTCCTCAACATAGCATATATTTAGTGAATCTCTTTTTTAAGGACGCATTGCCTGTCTTATATAGACGCTTATCACTTCTTTTTGTCCCTATGTTTCGTATATCAAGGTGACCTCTCTTTAAAGGACATCTATATTACGTGGACACTTTTAACTTATATCCATCCCAATATAGCATATGTTTAGTGAGTTTCTCTTTTAAGGATACCTCGCCTGTTTTATGTGGACACTCTTCATTTCTTTCTTTCTCTAAATTTCTTAAATCAAGAAGACCTCTCGTTAAAGGACACTTGACTTACGTGGATACTTTTCACCACTTCTCAATATAGCATAAATATTTATCAAATCTTTTAGGGACACTTGACTTATGTTGAAAACTTAAAATGTTCTCATGTCCTATATTGAATAATCAAGGGAACCTCTCTATTAAGGACACTTGACATATGTGAACACCTTTCACATCTACCTTGCTCTCTATATATCATATGTAAAATGAACCTCTCATCTAAGAGCACCTGTCTAACGTGAACACTCCTCTAAACGGTGTCTCCATGAGACAGGTTCCACTGTACACCTGCAGTGTGTATCACTTGCTCAAACAACAGCTCATGCCAACTCCGCATGCGGCTAAGTCGATGAGAAATGAGCACTATTTCAATAAAGGGCACTACTGCTTTTGCATCCCAATGATTGATGCCTGCATGGATAACCTTTATCATGTTAGCAGTTAGCTCATTGTTGTGCCACAGCATAATTGGTGACACCAATAGTGCTGATTTGTTGTACTTGGGAATGTCGTATTAGGTATCTAGAGCACTTATTGTCTAGATCATCTAGATGTCTTAAATTTAGGTTGTGGTCGCCAGTGACAAGAGAACGCTGTTTCCCACCCAGTGTTAGTAACGATTAGTAACTTAAGTAACTTACGTACTTAAGGCACACATAAATTACTTCGCAGAGGGTGTCGGTCGTTTGGTGGTGGTGGTGGTGGTGGGGAGGGGGGTGCTCAGTTTAACATAGTGTCCAGGGGGGTCATTCAATTCTAAATGCTACAAAAGGGGGAGGGGGTCACTCAATTTTATGTTTGACGCATTGAGATTTTACGCACTTTTGTCGCGATTTGAGAAAACTGCAAGTATTTCAACAGGAATGACGTAACAATATATGTTTCATACCAAAACCAATTTATTCATTATTTTCATACTTCTCTCTCTCACACGTCTTTTTAGCAAGCATATTTCTACCAACGATAGATATAGCTGAAGACAGGTTTTACAACCCTAAGCTTCCATTTGACTATCAAGTGGCCCTAGCAGGACTCTAACTCACGACCCCAAGGTTGTGAGACCAGAATGATACCATCATCCCAAGCAGCACGCTGCTACATGCTACTCAATATCACTGTCTGGATCAGACTCAGCATTTGCAACGTATCTCTGAATTTGAATCAAAGCTTCTCCGGCGAACATTTTTCTTTTTACTAATTAGGTGGGGCGGGGGGGGGGGGTCACTCAATTTATAAGTTTTTTCAAGGCGGGTCACTCAGTTTTTCATTTTCAGAAATGGGGGGGTCACTGAATGTTTCAAAGTTAATGAAACAAAATAGCTGACCCCCCCCCCCCCAACATTGTGAAGAAATTTGTGTGCGCTCCCTTGCTTTATAGTTTTCTAATGTGTTTTTCCCAGTTTGCTTGTGGATGCGATTTTACTCTTCTCTCTCTCTCTTTTCTATGGCAAGCAAGCTCCTACCACTATTCTGACATAGCTGAAGACAGGTTTTCAACCCTAAGCTTGTGTCAGTAGTGACAGGACTTGGTCACGACCCCAAGGTTGCTGACCATAATTAGACCCCCAGTGACCAGCTGATGAGGCTATGGGAGCTGTGAAAAAAACACGTCATCACGGTCTGTGTACTGTGTGTAACTTTGTGGGTTCAATTCTTCATTTCTTCCATATTCATTTCCCTCAAAACAGGAGAATTTTTGAGACTACCCCTATAACAGATGACAATATCAACAGCACTTTCTTTTTCAGCGAATAATAGAGTTTATTTTTTAAAAAATAGTTGCACTGTGTGTTAGTGAACCTTCCCTGAAAAATCTGTCTATATGGAATTTTGAAGCCGGTCTCAGGGTGGGTGGTCTTAATAGAGTTTCGACTGTTGCTTTAATATTACCAAGGTTCATTGTACTATGAAAAATAAACCTAGAATATACCAATATGGGTCGAAAGACAGTGGTGCAATAGGGGTCTTTAATATTAATTTGTGGCCCCCAAAGAATGTTATACTTATATCCTGAATGTATATATTTGGAAAATTAGACTTTTCAGTAGTGACCATTGGTTTCATGCTGCCTCCGTAATTAGACCAGTGACCTGCTGATGTGGCCCGACTGAACACATGGTCCATGAACAAAAACAGGCTTTCATTTCTTGAACAATCACTCATAGGCAGATCCTGCATGACAATTTGGGAGGCGTTCTGGGGCTTTGGCCCCCCCCTTCCTTGGGGCGGGGTCTTTCCGGACCCTTGGATTGAAAAACCCCCAAATACTATTTTTTGGGAAAAGCGACCACAATATACCAATATCTGAAAAAATGAAACCCCATTTTATCAAACTACCATAGTACATGCAAATATTTTATAATGAATATCAAAATCCTGATATATTTTCATTGGTTTCGGGAAAAAACACCCACGAAGCCCCCAAAACTGTGGGGACATTGAGCAAATACCGTAAATGTAAAAAAACTGAGCTCACGCTCTGATTGATGCACCCTTTTTTTTTTTGCTAGAACACTTTTGGGTTAAATTTTGCATTTGGGGTTATATTCTCAACAACTACCTATTAAATTCGCATAAACCAAACTACATCAATACCGACTTGTAAAAAAACAGGGGTGAACGTTGATTGGATGCAGTTCAATGTCCTTTTTTTACTAGAATTTTGCGTGAGGTTTACCGCTGCAAATTCCTGTAACCAGAGAAAAGCCTGACATCATAGGATTTTCCTGTCAAATCGTGTGATGTTGTGTGATTTCGTCTCTCATCGTATCCTTTTCCTAAATCAGTCGCATTCCAGTCGGATCTGCCATTGATCTACGTTTATCACGCAGCAGCTGATACAGATTTACAGCTGAATCAACCACAGAACAAAGACTCACCTCCCAAAAAACGTACCCTGTAACAAGGGGTATTCTCAAAAATACCTAGTGTTCATTTAAAAAACGTTGCAACATGAGTTTTGATGGAGTTTACCGCTGCTCCCGTAACCTGGTCTTGATAGGATTGTCGTTTTTTCGTAGATGGCAATGTCTCTCTCTCTCGTAAAATGCTATACAGTCCGGAACCTCCAATTAAGACCACCTCTACAGTGAGACAACCTCCACAAATACGACCCCTGTAACAAGAACATTCCCAGTGTTCCTTTCAAAGACAGCAGCATGAATTTTGATGAAGAGACCACCTCCTTCTGGTCTTGATAGAGAGGTTTTACTGGATGGCAAAGACTCAATCTCTTAAAAATACTTACAACGGAACCTCCAATTAAGACCGCCTCTGTAGTCAGACAACGTCCACAAAGCGACCGTTTCTCACAAATTGCCAACCTCCTTGAAGAAAAAAAAACTCTCCTTAGAGACCAGCATAGGTCATACCTCATGACGGTCATAATAGAGGAGTATTAGTACGATAACAGAAACACAAGTGACAAAAGCTTTATTCCAGTAAAACCTGCTATTACTACCACCTCTAAACCCAATTTCCCCTATAGATCGCAACCCTTCATGAAGAGGACCAACTCGAACTTCTCTAGTTATAGAGTCAACAGACCGCTTTAAGTCATTCCTCAAAACTGTCTAAATATAGAAGTGCCACTGTATCACAAAATCTACAATCAAGCCACATGACAAGCTCTGAGCTTGCCCAACCCATCAGTTAATGGGCGGTGGGGACCCCGCATGACAGGGGATTTCCCCGTGCGGGCGGTCACAGGGATTAAGTGTGTTAATCCCAAAGGGATTAAGCCTGTTAATCCAGCACATTCGGCACACATAAGTCGTCTGTTCTGTACACAAACGAGGCATGTCAATTATGCACCAGATTAAGTGCTCCCTTTATGAGCTTTGGAAGGCGGAAGTGGGTATTTTAATTTCTGAGTGGATGTTTAAGGACACGTTAAGTGGTATTTGGAGCATGAAGAATGAGGGTGGGATTTGTAATGTGATTGTTGGGTTATAGTTCTATTTTTGTGCAAGATAGAGCTTATTGGCAATGTTCGGGGACATCACTGTCCAGATGAACCTTCAATGAAGGATCAAATAAGTGATTTAAGTATTTTGTATATAAGTTGTGATGCTTCAATGAAGAGTATATCTACAAAGATACTGGTCACCTATGTAACACTGGAGAGAAGGTGTCTCTGCATAGTTATGATATTCTGATTTGATAGTTTCAATATAGAATATATATAAATATGTAGGATCATATAGGACGGGTTAAAGTAGTTGTAATCTAGTCAGAACCAGGGCTTTAGGAATTATACCTTTCTAGGTTTCCACTGCTGTGTGTGTATCACAAAAACAGGCAAACGTGATATAAATATGTGGTTGATGTTATAAAATAAGAATAAAGGAATCACTAAAATGTGTTGAAAAATATTGTTTTGATAATTATTCTAATGCATGCTATCAGACAGAATCAGGTTAAACTATCGTATCAGAACATCTTAAGCAGTGTATAAGAAGACATGTTTCACTTTCACAAGCGTTGAGAAAGAGACCATGAAAATCATTTATAAACATATCTATAGAATTAGGAAAGACTTATGAGTGTTCCCATGGAGTGAGGCCCCTAAGTGGCCTTAGAATTGATGTTTTACTGTACTCTAAGTATGAGCCATCCCATCCAAACGTCTGCCACCAAGGCACGTACACCACCACACCCCCCCCCCTCTGTTTGACCACGTCCACAAGGTGCCTGAGGCCGCCCACTTAGTTAATGTCCATAGCGTGAGAACACAAGCCAAGTGACAGGGGCGCACATCACACATGCTGAAATATGAGCGAAAATGGGGGGTCTATATAGATTGCCAATTCCCCATCTCCCAAACGTGTCCATGCCTCTCTTCCATTATGACAGGCCATATACATATCTCTCAAACTCTTATAGCTACCTATTAATTGCATCCGCCAGACCGTCTATTCAAACCATTTGTCTAGCTGCCGTCCCGTTCGTTACTCCTCTACAGGTCGCATCGTTTGAGCTATGGTGTTTGATTTTTGTTTCAGTTTAAAATGGTGTCACATATAGTCTTTCGCATGAACCAAAATGACCCATACGCTCAGTCAACCTTATATCGACACCAGGTCATTGGCATTAATTGTCACTCTATATTGTCTTTTCCAACTCCCTGGGGAGTATACAGCACAACTACAATGGTGCAACACATTCCCACTTGCGTTAGCTTGCCTGGTCGTTACCTATTTGGTGTGTAGGTGCGACAGAGCAGTGAGCGAACAATTGAAAAACGTTTGCTCAACACTCCCCACCAGACCAGAACGGGAATCGACCTCACGACTTTCTGGTCACGAGTCCAACTGCATAGACTCGTCCAGAGAACCAAGTAAAACAGTGTCTATTAGAGCGTTCATTATCTCATTGTATTGCAGTTCAAATGGCATATTGTCTACTCATGGTAATTACCCTGCCTGACACTCATTCTCGTAGTTTGCAATCATGTTAAATAATATAAGGATTTTGTGAATGGACTGCTAGTGAAGTAGATACAATAGCACATTGTCTATGGCATTACAATGTATGAAGTTCTTAGGAACTGACTACGGTGCTCTTAACTATTCCCCCCCCTGTTATTTCAATGTGTTCGCCAACTCAAAGTGAAACTAACAGAGTTCATGTTACGGTTTTCCAGGATATATATTATATCTAGAGCTGTTAGAACGAAAGAATATGTTCAATAATTGATATTTAACATTGCTGGTTCGTTGTTCTATCCACCTGAACGTATTATTGCTTTGCATAACACACAGTGAAGTTTTATACACGCCCATGTAGGGTTTTATTGAAATACATAACTTATATAAGTTATTATATACATGTAGTGCCGACATAACTGCTGAGTAAGACAATTTGATTAATGGGGGTGGGAGGTAATGGGTCAATAAATCACACTGCCCTATTTTGGTACTAGACTCCACATATTACCTCTTCCTACGTGACCCCCCCCCCCCACACACACACACGCACATACACATCGATACGCATGTGATTATACAGAAGATGGTTAGTTCGAAAGGATAGTCATTCATGAACGAAAATCACCTATGAAAAATACACTCAGACCAATGCCATTTTAAAGAAGATCTAAAACTTTTTATGAGTAACGTTGTATCTATACAACTAGATTTCAAGACAGACGTTTCATATGACATCCGCCATACTTCTTCAATGACCGTGAAAGTGAGTTCAAACCCAGCTGTATTCTCATATACAGAGATGTGTCATTAATTTTAATGTTAATATGAACTATGGCCATTTGGAAAACTTTAAGAAATACTAATCCGATGTTTATGAAATTTTCCATGGATTTCAGCGAGGATATTTAGAACAATGTTGACAAATACTCAGTCAAAAAGCATGTCACCAGATAAAGATAGATTTACTTACGTCAGGGTATTCCATGGTAATCCTGTGTGATTGTTGAGTCTATTTCTCAAGCCCGAGTTACTTAATGCCTCACACCACCCACTCCGCCGTCGCCGCTCGCTGCTGCCTCACAGTCTAATGTAGACTGGCGCCATGAGGAGAAGGGGTGGGGGCGGTTACAAACAACCCTATTTTGGGAATATTTTCCCCCACACACCTAATTTTTTGGACCTTTTTAACACCCCACAAGGCTTTTTTCCCACATCCCACTTCATTGAAAGGCCCTTTTTTTTTCGTCATTTTTTTTACTTTTCTCCTACATCCATATTTTTTGCCTCGTTTTCCCCACATCCCACTGCTTTAAAACCCCGCCCCATAGCAAACGATTTTCTTTCTGGTCATTTGATGAGACAATGTAACTTTAGCAGACATCCATTGGTCTCCTTGATAATGGGGTGAGGGTTATTGGCGGTGATTTTTTTGGGTGCAAGGGGGTGATAAGGAAGTGGGGGATGGAGGAAGGGTTGAAAATCGTGGAAAGTGAGGATAAATCAAACGAAAAGAGGCATGCGGAGAAGAAAATCACGCACGAGTTTTATTGATAATATAGTGTACGAGAATATGTATTTACATGTTAAATTTTGTGACTATAAATTTGAATATGAATTGTGTGTTTGATATAATTCATAAAGAATACCCCCCCTTACCCCCCCCACACACCAAATCAATGTTAGGAAAAGACAATTTTGTAAATGAAAGCGTAAAAGCTAGAAACTCAAACTACGGGTTTATATATGTGAATTTTTATACGACTTGTGTTGTATTTTAGTACTCATCTTCAAAAACTACGTTGATAAATATTCACTAATTTCAAACAAGCATTGAAGGATAGCAGATTCTTGCTTGTTTGAAAAAAGGGGATGGCAAAACAAGTAGATGTCGTGTTTTCATTATACATTTGAAACGAAACCTCAATGAGTTACCAAAAAGCTAGGGAAACGGATTTGCCGGGTGGGGTTGGGTGGGTAATGGGTAGGGGTTGTGTGTATTTACTAGAGATATATCACAGCAGTGGCTGGAAGCATCCAGTGTATTTCCAATTACCAGTAGTTTCAATCATTAAAAAATAATACGGTACAGTCTCCAAATAAAACCACCACTATAAGGAGTAAGGAGGCCATGTCTGTATGAAAAAAATAGTTTTGGCTGCACCAAAGAGACCAACAGAGACCTCAGTACAGAGACCACCTCTCTGTTTAGACCACTGAAAAATGACTGTGGTCTTAATTGAGTGGTTTTACTGCAAAAAGGAGATTATGATCCAGCCCCTAAACTTTGGCCTGCAATAGTTCAGGGACACTGTGGACATCTGTATGAGACTCAGCATTCTCATTATAAACATTATTTCTTGTCTTATGTTCCACTCATGCTCTTTTATGTATGTAATAGTATTAATACGTCCTCGAACACGTTCAGCAAACGTCATCATCAGTATTACATAATACAACGCATGGGGAGAATTTAGAAGGAAAGGTAAAAAATGTGACTGCGGGAAAAAGGCATCTTGTTGGATTTCTTGACCCCATTTAAACATGCATGTGGTTTTCTTTGTTTTTGTTGGTGTTGTTTTGTGTGTGTTTTTGTTATTGTTTTCATTTTCTTTCATGTAGAGCATGCAATGTAGATGGTAAAAAACATAACAACAAAACAAAAACCAAGCAAACAATGAATGAACTTCCTTCTGGCAACATAAAGATTAGGAAGCGCGCATAAATTACTTCCCAGGGGGGTCGGCCATTTGGTTTAACCAACTATGGAAAATTCAGTGACCCCCCATTTCTGAAAATGAAAAACTGAGTGACACCCCCCCCCCACACACCCCCTTGAATAAACTTATAAATTGAGTGACCCCCCCGGACCCCACTAATTTCAAGATTCTAGATTCAAAATCAGAGATACATTGCAAATGCTGAGTCTGATCCAGACAGTGATATTGAGTAGCATGTATTTTTGCATTAAAAAGAATAAATTGGTTTTGGTATGAAACATATATATTGTTATCACCCATTAACAGTGCAACACCTTGGTAACTGTCTTCAAGTGGTCTCGATACACAGGTTGATCTTGTTGGGATGCGCAACCGTGTAAAATGGTCTTATTGTTGAGGTGATCACGATATGCAGGTGGTCTAAATAGGAAGTTTTGCTGTGGAAAACAGACATTCATGGCCCATCTCCATTATCCATCTTAGACAGTTTATATCAGCCAAGAGAATCTAGCAAGTGTTACAAGCTGATTTGTGTAGCAAATGGATAAGAGTGCAGAGAAGTCAAATTGAAGTTATTGAAAAGTAGCAGTAATATCAAATCACACAATACCAATATGTCATACTAACTCATCATTTTCTTTTGTGTATGTCCCATGAAGGGAAAACATGTAATTAGAAAGGTTCTCATTACGAATAAAGACTCCTGCAGACCATTAACCAAAGTAAGATGATTAAGATACAAAGAAGCGTATAGTCATATTTCTGAGTGAACTCACTATAACCTGCCACGTCACCAATGTTTCCAATTACTCCCACGACCACCCAATAGTGACGTCACGTCATTTGTGACGTCATAGAGTGGCTTTCAAACGATTTCTTGCGAGATAGATATTGAAGTAATATGTCATGGTTTTGAGGTCAATATGCATGATGAATCAATGCCTGAATTTGTTAAATATTGCCCGAGCTTGCGAAGGCAATATTCAACAAACGAGAGCATTGATTCATGCATTTTGGCAGAAAACCGTAACATATATTCATTATAACACGATAAAACCTCACAAACAGTTTTACTTGAGGATAAACACTTCAAAATGTCTACACCAAATAACACATAGCCATTAGTCTGGTCGCCTGTCGCTAGATTTGTACACATTATCCGGGATTTTACAATTGTTTAAGCTATTCCAATCACTGAAACTAATACCAGACACTAGGTTTATAATATTTTGAAGATATAGCAGCAATTTTGCCAACACATTATTGCTGAATAAAAAATTCACAATCCAAAACCGTCATAAAAGACCACCACGAACCTCCATAAAGAGATCACCGTCTCTATCTAGACCACTTGAAGACAGTCACCAAGATGGTCTTAATGTAACCCTGTGGGTTTATGATCTTAGCTTTTGTCATGTCTTTTGTCACTGTTGTTCATAGCCACATAGTTACAACATGTACACATGCACTAAATAGTAAATATCTGTGTACACTCTGCCATTCTTGTTACATGTTTATATTCTCTTCATATATATTTTGTAGTAAGTTTCCACTTTCGCTGATCATCATCGTCGGCTTTCACGGGTTGATCATTCACACTGCCTTTACAAGTCCTTGATCATATCATATACTGAGTATATAGCCGTGATATATGACGATGGCTGATCATAACCATACCTTTAACCTTTTTACTTGTTTTCTTTATGCTATATTGTACAGAGAATTAACAGTACTGCATTTGCATTACTATAATTGTGTATGAATGGTTTTAATCGGATGATCTTTAGATTTGGAAGAGTGAAGTAGGATTTTAATGAATAAAGACTAAAATTCTATGAAATTGCTTTTGGAATTTGAAGGACAAGCTTTGCAGTCCAATGTGTGTTCCAACACTAACATATGGATTTTCTACCGAGATTCGAACTCTGATCGCTATATTCAAGGTCCAGAGTGCTAACATATTACATTAATATCAATGTTGTACTGTAGACGGGTAAATGTTCAATTAACACCAGCTCTCTACTGCAACCACCCTTATAGTAAGAGCAATGCTCACGTTTCCAAAAAGAGGTTGCACTGCATGTGGGTGATAATGTGTGTTTTCCATCTCGACACGCGTATTGACACACTTCTGAGCACGTGGTAAAGCTGCCGCCTAATCACCGCCAAGTGCCGCGTATTACTGCGACAGTGTAAATAGTGCGGCTCAATGGCGGACAACAAATAGTGCGCCAGGTGGCGGGTTCACACGATAAAAAAAGTCATTTACAGGTTGCCCGGAAATTATTCATCTCACAAGTGAAATTTTGCACTAAACCGTTAGAACTAACACGTAAGTAGATCAGGGGTGCATAGGACTGCCATTTAACAGGAAAATATATCATTATCATGCTTTTGTTTTTATTTCTTTGCATGGTAAGTTTTTGCTATTGATCGGCCAGATGAAGCCTATGCAACGAATGAAGTTACCCCCCCTCCCAATGCCAATGAGTAAACTCGACTGCGCACCATGTCTATTGTCATATCAGTCATTGTAATTGTAAAGGAGCGTGGCTTTCCATTATTTATGACAGGTGGTTGGAAGGTGTTTTCATAAATTGTCTTTAAATAAAATTGTGACCCTCTTCAAATTTTGTTGGAAACAATGAAACCCTCATCCACTAAATTTTGCGTAGAAAATTGACTTACTCATCATGTCAAATAAAATAGTACATGGGCAACTATCAAAAGTCAAAGGCAACTGCATCAGTGAATATGATCTTCTAAATATGTCTTTTGAATTTGTAAGTTACATGATTGGCAAAATTAATATCACTCAGTATTCTGGAAGGGTGGGCACTGGGGGGCAGAAGAGACATTTTGACCCATATCAGGGGGGTGGGGGGGGGGATAGGGCGCCCTTGTACTTGCTACTGTGACCATGATGCGAGTCTGATCACAAGACCCCATCCATGGTTGCTGAGTACCGACAGCAATTACTGCTGTTTGATGAGCGACTTCTCAGTAGCTGATAAAGAGCAAACAACACATTTTCCCTCATTAACACCGAGTGATCATATATTTGCTCATGGTTATAATATTGGCCAAGAACGCGGTTCACAAACAATATGCAGAAAGCTGCATCACGGTCTCGACCCTATACAAGTTTTCCCTCGCAGACGTTTTTGTCTTCAAATCAACTGGGTAGCATGCATGTTAAACTGTTTTTCAGCCTAACAAATGTCATATTTATGCAAGACATTGCCTACCAGTATTTGTGACATTGGGTGCTAAATAAGGAACGTGGTTAGCTGCAGATACACAATAAAGCAACAAGCCTGATAAGCCCACAGGTTTGCCCAGCTGTGTCAGTGACTAACCACTTTCTCTCTACTCATTGAGACGACTGCAAGCCTCGAGCTTCCAGCACTATCCTGCTCATGGTTATTAGCAGAATACACAGAAATGTAAATGTGGTGGTTTATAGCCCTGATCCCAGTCTGGGTCTTATGACTTTACAATTTACACCAGGTTATTGGCAAACTTATTGATCATCATGTGATCATTTCTCGTATACTTGCATCTGCAGCACATTCAGCGCACAATGCTAATCACTCACACAATCACTCCTCCACTCTTTCAACCCAATGACCTGTACCTATTTAACGTGTAGGTACCACGGAACAGTGTGTAACCTGTTAGAGGTAGGTTTGCTCAACACCTACCATCAGACCCGACCTGCAATCGAACCCACAACCTTCTGGTCACGAGTTCAACTCCCTAACCATTCGGCGACGGAAACAAGAAATGCTACTTAAGAAAGTAGAAATCTGTATTTCGAGGCAACACTTATACAAGTTATAAAACTTATAAGGGGTGTAGGTGGAGCGGAGACCATAATTTTTTGGTCTTATTTTCCAAATCTTTAATTTGTTGGCCTTTCCCCCGACATCCCACTATTTTTCAATGTTTTCAGCTACGCCCACTTAGACTAACTTTCTTGAAATCTCGCATCCCTCTTTTTCGGACTTTTTTCCCCACACCTCACTTCCTTTTAAACCGCCACACGAAAATCAAATTCATCATGTCATTTTTTTTTAAACACTGATGACGAAACAATTTCATTACAGCGATGCTATTTATGCTTAAACTTTCTTTCTTTGTTTTAAATGAATTATGGATGAAAATGGATTGTATAGCGGTTAAATGTGTATTTTGAATTTATATTTAGTATTAAGGTAATTTGTGGAGGGTAGACCATAATGTTAAGCCTTATTTAAAAAATCTAATTTGTTACCTTTTTCCGTGAGACATCCCAGCATTTTTCAGGGTTTTCTGTACACTGAACTTAGACTAACTTCCTTTGAAATAGTAACATCTTTTTTCGGACTTTTTTCCCACATCCCACTTCCTTTTGAAACTGTCGACTAAAATCAAAAGTAGAAATTTTTTTAAAAAACACTGATGACAAAACAATTTTATTACAGCCATGCGATTTATGATTAAACTTTCTTTCTTCGTTTTAAATGAATTATTATATGAAAATGGAACGTATAGTGGTTAATTGTGTATTTTGAAGGTATATTTAGTATTAAGGTAATTTGAGTATATTTCCATTAATGATAAGACTCTTCAAAAGCGGAAAATGGCAGATCTATGCCAAGTTTGTCAAAGACACATTCCATCATTCCTTCCATAAATCACGGCCAATAACCCACACTGATTGGTCGAGCGGCGTTCTAAATTTGCTGACAGGCAGACATCATATGGGCCTCGTGTATTTCCGCAGATTCTATAGAATGTTTCAATATGTGTATCACCAAGCGTATATGCACTACATGATATGTCCATATAATACATTTGAAACAGCCTGTAGAAAGAAGTCGGCAGACCATGACATCCAAACGACTTGAGCGGGAGGCATAAGATGGGGTCTCATTAAAAGAACATTTCGTGTGTACGTTGTAATGAAATCTATATGGTTTAAGGTTGGTATTCTAAAGAAACCCCACACCTAGCCCCAATGGCATGCATGAGCGGTTCTTTTAAAGCTTCGTGACAGGCAGGTGTGCACTGATAAGGGCTGGTTTACCCGTTGCTAAGGACTTACCGTGATTTACTGCACAACGGAAACGACACAGTCTAATATTAGACTACTTTGTTGCAGCGCACCAGTTAACAAGCGACGTCGCTTGTTTATAATAATTAAAGAAGTTTTTGTGTACGGTGTTTTAAATTTAGTCATGGACTTGATTCTGCAATCTTATGTTCTTCATGATAGAATGGTATTTGACCACTTGATTGTCGTGTCAATCGTAAAATTTAGCGTGCTGATGCTTGATTGACACTCACTTCGTTCGTGTCGATCGCACCTCGTCATGCTAAATTTTACCGATTGCCACTCAAATCTCGTGGTCAAATTCTGATTCAAAATAGTTAAAAATTTTGCAAAACCATTAGAGACAAGTCCGGGAGGGTATTGATATACTTGGAATGAAAGCAGATGTAGTGATGAACTCTAAACTCGATCACTATAAACCAGCAATAAGAATATTATAGAATTTTGGAAGAATTAGAGTTAAATTTAAATTTGAATTACATTTGTGGTGGGAGTAATGGTAATTGCTGCTCTAGTATGGATGGTGGATGCATTATGTTACAATCTAATAATGTGTAACCTATTCGTTTTTCTGTTCATTTTAATAAAATCAATATCTAAAAAATGAAATTGGTAAACTTTAATGATTCTTGTATTTACGTATCAAACAAGATACATTTTCATATTCATACCGGGTAATAAAAAATAAAAAAGAAATTGTATTCATCGAAAAGTACGTATAAGACAAGATACAGTTTGATTTATTGGTTTTTTTCAAAAGCTCAAATTAATCTATAGTCTTAAACAAAAGTTCTGGACTATTGATAGACTTAATCCTGAACACAATCCAAATGAATAAGTACATGTATGTATACATATAACCCACACAATTCGTGTACTATGGCATGCAAACACATTGTATACTTGGTAATGCCAACAAGTAAAAATTTTGCCCCCCCCACCACCCCTAACCCCGCCCCACCCCTTCCTTCCACACACACATTCACAAACACACTCACTCATACGCACGCAAAATCAAGACGGGTGCAAAACATGGTAAAATTGCGCCTTTAAATCTACACTAAGACTGGGCTCACACTCCTGTAATAGCTTTTCACTCTGTTGTTTCCAATGACCTCTTACATTGCCGGTGCACCCGGGAAAACTCACGCGAATCCTAGTGTACCACTGGGTCCTGAAAGCAATAATGTCAAGTGATTTAGGGTCCCTTTTTATCATGGCTCATGTGGGTATTGAAACACTAGGGGGTCGAGGTGAGGGTGGAGGTTAAAAGCTCCAAAGCATTTAGCCTGTATCTAAAGGGCTTGTTATAAGATTTATCAAATCTCTTGTTTTATGTGAAACGGACCATTCTTTTCTATACTTGAATGTGGCACTTAATGGTTCACTCTTTGTCACAGCATCCATGTGGCCGTGAAGCGTGGCCGATGCAACCTGCTTAAGGTTTAGTTAGTTGCACGTAAAGAATGCTATTTTGGTTGCACATACAGGATGGTTTCGGACGGTCATAAATGAAGCATTTTCAGTAACACTCTATACAATATTAGAAAACAGTACTGGTATTCATAAAGAGCTATAATGTGCCTGGATACCATCATACCATCATAATGAAACACGTTGAAACCGCCAGAGGAAGGAAACAAGAGTGGTTCGTTTTCACTTTTCAATCATCGCAAGTTCTGGATATAATAATTTAATATTAACAAAATTCTCAGCAGTCATCATTTTCATAATTTACAAACCACATCTTGAGCAGCCTATCTCAAACAATGCGACCTGTAGTGTAGAGGCGTAGCAAGCCAGGGTTGCAGACAGAATGCCAGACACAATTAATAGTTTCACTATAGAACCACTGTGGTAAGATTTACCTGTCCACGCTCACTATTTTGTAGAGGCTGGAGTTTAGGGTGGAGATGCCATCAAAGGCGCGACACAGGCCGTTGATCAACGCTTCCCTTTCAGACCGACCGGACTTGGGGCTCTCTGTATACTCTATCTCCTGGTAACGACCTGACATATCAACATCTACCATGACAACTGTATATCTAATGTGTGCTTCTGTGGCCAAGTGGATAGGGAGTTGGACTGGTGACGAGAAGGTTAATGGTTCGACTGTTCGGATTCGCTCATGTAAGATGAAACACAGCCAGCCAGCCAGCCAGCCAGCCAGCCAGAATAATGAATAGTAACCATTATATTGAGATATTCATTGTTTCAATCAATATTCAAAATGAAAATCTAAACAGGTCAACATACCAAATGATAAAATTTTCGGCTAAAATATTCAAATACTAGGATATGATGATTTCGATTATAAGAACAGTGAATTCGTTGATTGTGTACATACCGGGTACATATTTAGAAGACTCCAGTAGATGGTAATGGAAATTATCCAAAAGTATATTGAGAAGGGGTAAATGTGTGCATGTGTATTTGTGTGAATGAAGTGCTATTTTTCATTTTTTTTTTGTGGAAAAGGCTTAAATTGCATTTTAGCTGTACTGCTGCCTAATCCATTTGTATATAAAAGTTCTGTTGGTTAGGTATGTATCAGAGGCGTTCGTGGTATCTATGTGTATTCAATGCTTAATTTCGGATTTAACTAGTATAACTATAGTTGCAGTGAATACAAAGATACAATTTGTATATATTTATTGCAATAAAATATGTTTAAATCATCAGTTACCAATAGTGCATAGTTTTCTTTTTTAGCTGTATTCTTGATGAAATGAAATTTTGTTTGAAAATTTAATTTTGATTTTATTCATTAACGTTTTCGATCTCTTAAAGGCTCCTTTTCAAATTAAACCACCAAAAGATATTAAGTATAAGTATAATATACAATGTAAGATTATCAGTTTAACAATAAACATGTGGTACCAACTTAATAGATTAAGATAATAAATGTGTAGTACCTACTCAATAGATTAAGAATAAAATCAAAATTAAATTAAAAAAAAATCATTTCATAAAGAATACAGCCGAAAAAGAAAACTATAAATTATTGATTATGAGACCTAGTGCTGTAAGTCAAATATAAAGAATATTTATTAAAAAAACCAACTGAACAGTAGTCACTGACCTATCTGGACTGGATAGCGTGTTATGGACAGGTCACTAAAGTGGATCCTGAAGTACATGCTGTCATACTCTCCTGTCCAGCCCCACATGTGGATGGGGTAGCCATTGGTCATTGTCATGTGACGCTCATTCAAGATCAGGCCACCTGATTGTGAAATGATGCAAACTTTCATTAAAAACAACTATTTCATAGGTGGATATGACAAAAATTATGTATTTCATGGCTGCATACTTAAACTATATAATGAAATATAATATACAATAGGATATAGAGTTATTTGTACAGTAAGGAGGGTTTATAAGAAATGGGATGTGGGAAAATGAGGCCAAACAATAGGGATGCAGGAAAAAGACAAAGTGTGGGATTTCAAGGAAGTGGGATGTGAGAAAAATACCTTAACATTTGTGGCATGTGGGACAATAAACATAAGCTGCCACCCATTGGTCATTTTGTTTATAATAATTATTATATTATATATAATTATCAACAGATTTTTCATCATAACCCAGCAAATAAGTTGTACTATTAGTCTAACATCGCCAGCACTTAATAAATTATAACAGCATGACGAGAATACAGACATGCAAAGGCTAAATTGTATAAAATAATAAAGCAAATAATGATGCATTTATCCAAGAGAATATCATTATCACCAATATATTGTAACGAATGTCAATGAGGTACACCTGTAAAGGTGTTTTGAAAGGCCGTGGAATCGAACTCACGGTCTCCTGCTAACACCAGACCAGTCATTATGTGTCGGCAAGGCGTCTTACCACTAGACCAGCCTTTCCTACGAGAGAGACAAGTGTTCATACTTGCCTATATACCATATTGCGCAATCACCTGTCTGTCACTTTGCGCTATGTATAGCTTATCAGCATCGGCAGCCTCGATATACTATACACCCACTGACGTCGTGTCGGGTACGTTGTAATCAATGCAGGTTGCATTGTGTGTTCATGGACCACTTTTGTTACAGAATTATATTTTATCACATTACCTCCAATGAGATACTTGTACGTGAGTTGGTAGTTTTGGTCACCGGATGCCACAGTTACATGCAGGTGCCTGCAAAAAAAGCAAGACTGTAAGAGGATTTGTTGTCTTAGACTCTTTGTCAATTACAATTTTGAAATTCAATTACAATTACACACTACTTCTCAGCATCAATTACAATTGTAATTACAATACAGCCTGATTTTTCCTCAATTATAATTACAATTACAGACAAAATTTTGATCTCAATTACAATTACAATTACGAGCAGAAATTCTATTACAATTCAATTACAGATTGATGCTAAATAATAACATCATTTGTCATCCATAGCTATGATATTTCATTTTCAGTTACAATGGTGATGAGTAAAGCATATAAGAATTTTATTATATATAACATTCTATTATCATGATGCGAAGTAAATTCATGGTCTAGCTGAAAGACATATTGCTTTGAAGAACACTTGGGAGAAAAGATGAAACAAAGGTATAATCACTGACTGAGCGAACATGGCCGTAGACAATGGATAAATGCAGTCAATCAGACAATAATGCATACTAGTATGTTGATATGCTGCACATACATGCTATAATGAGGTATTACATTTAATAGACCACATAAATAGACTACAGCTATACGCCTGGTGGCACTGCAGTTTACCTGAAAAGCTGGTGATTTTAATTAATCAACATGGATTGAAATTGCAGAGTAAATAAAGAAGACACTTAAAATTCAATTACAAAATAATTATAATCACAATCAATTACAATTATAACACACATAGAAACTTCAATTACAATTATAATTACAATTGCACCATTTTTGAAAAGGTAATTCATAATTACAATTACAATTTTTGGGAAAAGTGTAATTAATGACTATTGCGCATATTACAATTATAATTGACCCCAAGTCTGATTGTCTAGTTTCATTTCACTCCAATATACTACATTCTGGTAAATAGGAAAACTTGTTACACTGCTGACAACCATACATTATATGCTTAGGTGCTCAAAAAGGCGACAAAGACAAAAAATATTAAGATAAAAAAGGTGGAAAATGATAGTATCTCAATTTCCTTTTGGTTAAACTTACATGGAGTTACATTCTGATTTGGCGTGCCACAGAAGTGATTTCTGTTACACTTACATCAGTCAAGGTCAGGATTAGGTGGGAAAATTCTACAAGACCAGTAGCATTAAAAAATCTACCCATCGTCCGAAAAAAAAAATCCTACTTGCACAAATTCTATATCAGTATGCAAAATGGCCCGCATCCCTTTTTGTTCTTTTCCCCATACCCCACAAATTTTAAGGCATTTTTCTAACATCCCACTTCTTTGAAATCCCCCATACCTCTTTTGTTTTTGTCTTTTTTTTCTACCCACGTCCTTCTTTTTTTCGACCTTTGTCCCTCACATCCCATATAAACTCCCCCCTCTATAGTCTCTAACTAGTAGATGTGTACTTATTTTAGTGAAGCAGATTTGAGTAGATATTGTAGGGAATTGCTCAGTTAGGGTTAATTTAAAGGCACCAGAAATTGCAGAGCTAGCTTAATATGTATTGCGAAACTGTGCAATGCATAAATACGATTTTACCAGGTTGTCTACATGAGCGTATTGAGGCGACATTGAACGTAGTAAAACTTCTAGTTACAGTGAGTTGCTGAGCCAAACGAACTGTTACTAATATGTGCGAATGTTCTACGATCCGTAGAGAAGTAGTATAAATTTTAACGAACCTAAACTAACCAGTATATTCGTCAATAAATTTTCAACATGTTCAAAATTTCTCAACGAATTTGCCAGTTTGCCGGTACACGTACAGCTACATAGGTTGAAGTTGCTGATGTGTAAACAGGTTTTAAGATAAGATAAGGATCCAATTGAAATATATCCAATATGGCCGCTTTTTGCTTTATTGATATCAAATCTAAAATTTCTAACATTGTTCTAGACACTGACACTACGGACAACAGTCATACATTTATTTCAAATGAAAGAATGACATTTTTTCCATTTTTCACACAATTTACACATAATGAAGGGCAAAATTAAATTACATTCAATATTCGTTTGACAGTCTATATAGCTATCTAAAAATGTCTTTAATGAGGAGTCTAGGGGCTCAAAATTCAAATAACATTAAAAAGATTTTTATATTTAGATGATTTGGTAAATATATACATATAATAGTCAATATACGCAAACTATGAACCCCTATGCTACATACCTACTAAGTTATCAACAGATTGCTTAACCCTAACTTTGCAATTTTTACCGAAAACCTGCCCCACTATCTTGAGAACCACCCACCTGGGCTGTGGACCGCACGCGTACAAGTTGCACATGTTCTCTGGTAGCATGTCCACATCGTGGAAGACGTAACAGTCGTAGTCGTAGCGATGCCGTGCCTCCAGGTAGCCCAGGTTCATGAGGCGCCCCTTGTTGAACACCAGGTCAGCCGACTGATCCATGACGTAGATGGAAAACGCTATCTGCAAGGACAACTAGATCAAGTGTTCAAAGAACACGGCGCTAGAAACGACGTGGACTTATGGCCAATTAAGATATTTACTGAAACGATGTATACTTTACAATTAAGAACTTTGTGAATTTGAGAGAGAAAACATCAGAATGAATTTACAGCAGTGATCAATATCCAGCGAAGCATATTACTCTGTGTGTTGCAATACTACTATTTAGATGACAGATAATAATCATTAACAGTTTCAAACCCAATAATCAATATTACTTGACACAGTGCATATATACACACAGATAGTTAGTTTTAGTTATAGCACAAGCTTTTCACTTCAGCTGCTGAAGCGAAGCGATTATATAGCCAGGGCAATAAATGTCCTGATTTTCCAAGTGCTAACTGGCAGATCTAGGTTTTCAGAAAAAGGGATATAAAGTTGCAGCAGTGACGTATAAGGAATCCCATGTTTAAGTTTAAGATGTTTGCTAATATGAAAAAAATACTGGCTGGCTGGCAAAAAAAATGCTTGCTACAAGTAAACTTGAAGTCTGAGTCTCCCTGATCAATTACTGTGCTGTATATAATAAAACAAAACAAATCATGCAAATACCGATTGGCTGGTGTTTAGGCCCCATAAAAATAATAAAATGTTTCTCGTCCCCTCCCGCCTGTGTATAGTGCAGCCTCCTGAACATTTTTATTGCCTACCCAATGATAAAAAATAAACAGCCCTCCCGCCAGGCTCCAATAATAAAACGGCCCTGTGTCAGAGGCCAGTCATTTGTTTGCTATGCACGCCGGATATTATGCTTCATTGATTATACAAGTTGTTTTATAAGTTATGTTTTATGATTTTGATAATAGAAAGACATTCTTCACAAACAATTGTAACACATGTAGTTCATTCGTGGCCCAATATTCAACTTGAAAAATGAAAGATTTTGCGCGGAAGAAAAATGAAAAATAAAAAGTGAACTCCTCATTTTTTTCATAATATAAGGAGGGAAAAATCAGCAAAATAAAGAATAAGAAATAAAGAATAAAATTGACCTCCCTCCTATATGTAGGAAAATAGGCAGGACGAGAAACATTTTATTAATCTTATGGAGCCTTATGTTTAACACTATTCACCTTCTGCTGTTGTAGAAAGCGGAAGAGATGTTTGATGAGGATCCTCAAGTTCTTCTCTCTGTTCTTGACGGGGATGATGACTGCCACTGTCCACTTGGGTTCACAGTGCTGGGGCTTCCAGTGAAAAGGGTCATTTCCTTCTTCATATTTGGGTAAAGTTTCCCAACTTAGAGAGGGTACGTCCGACAAGTTCGCTTTCCTTAGGATACCTGATGGACAGTGAGAATGTGGATTAAACTCTTGTATTTGTGTTTGAGCATTGGCTCATGACTTCCATCATGTACATACATGCATGTGTTTAACATTCTGTGCCCCAGATAACTGATTAAGCTTACTAGTCTATGGGACTAGTATGGCAAACTGTTATTGGTCCTGGAATAGATTTTACTAGTCTTATTTGTTCGGCACATTTTGGCTTTGAGAAAAGAAGATTGTTCGTTGGATGAGTAAATTAAGGTTCTTCCTCATTATGTTGGCTTAATACTAGTCCCTGACCAGCGGCCGAATATGTATCTGGGACACTGAACATATAAAAGAATACAAATGTATTATTATCGCAATAGAGCTCATTCAGAAACAAAGTTTTCTGTTATCTCGAGGTTAGATTCAGTTCCTTTTAATCATATAAGTTGACATCAACTGGTTATCTCAAATAATGGCTAATTTGTGTATTTTAACGTCACCCGTATGGAATCTCTCACAGACAGATCCAGGGAAGTGGTGCAGGGTTTTTGGCATGTCTCTACTGCAACATTCTACATATATATACTAGTCAACTCTTAAATACGATCGTATTAAGCACCTTGATTTAAAGTGGTGGACCAGGATAGTGTAGACTCGTTAGTTCCTCTGAATTCCCCACTGAACTGCATGCCATAGAAGGCGGAGAAAGCCACCAGGTTGAGATCTTCCATCTTCTTTTCGTCGATGTCAAATGTCGGTAAATACCACTCCAATTTGTCTTTCAGTTTTCCTATAACACTGTTGGCCAGCAGCCCGGGCTTCAGCACACCTACAGCATGAGTGTGATGGATTTTTTAACAAGACAAATGATTTGATGGTGATATATAAAAATATGTATGTCTGATTCGAGTTCTTCTATAAAATTCTAGACATCTTTTTTTGCATTTCACTACGCTCAATTCGAGCTTGTTCATAAACTACTAAACTTGTGAGTTTTAGGATTAATATATTCTCAACAATTCGTGCATGAAATCATGGTTAGGCCTATAAACTTTATCACATTTCAAGACAACCTAATTGAAAAAGTGAGGCAAGCCCGGCCATAATATGTGAGATGGACATTTTTTTCCCTAAAATCAGCAACTTTCGAAATAGTTGATCTTCCCCTGAGAAGGTGATCATTAGATTACACATCTATCTACAACATTTGACAGATGATATCTTGCTGTGGCAAGATTGAAGTACTTATGAATAATACAAATAGTGAAAAAATATTGAAAGTGACTATACCTACTACAGGAGTACTAACTTCTAAAGTTTGTGCATACTGGTTCAGTGTACTCTCTAAATCGCATGTGGATTTCTCACAAGTATAAGTGCTTTTGATTTCACACTTCCCTATTTCAAGGGCTACTAGCACAACGCTGTAGTCGACACTTGCCCTGCTGTGCTTCCGTGTCTCTCCAATCTGGATGAAGGTCAATTCATCTGGATCGGTTACGACTATTGAAACTGCACATTGCTGTTCGCATTCCGATAGCTCACAGTCTTCTAGGTCTTCTAGGTCCATGTTATGAGTAGCAAAGTCATGAGCTTCATTGCCATTGGATTCGTAACCAACGTCGTTGGAAGTTTCTGCTGGCGAATCCCAAAACAGTCTTTTTGTTACATATATGTAACAGCACAGAGAAATCAAGAGTATAAATAAAAATAACTTTCCAATATTCATGTTCAGGTTCTTTGTATGATTATATTCCACAAACTTAGCCATTTTCACAACAGGACCATGACCCATGTGGCTGAAAACGTTTTATGTCTGCTGCGTGTACTGGTGATAAAAGTAGTATTTTTCAGCGTCTCACTATTGATTTAGGCTGTGGTCACGATATATCAATAAATTGACTTATAGTTGGAGAGCTAAGGCTGGAATTTTGGCCCAATTGTTCACTTAAGGGATAAAAGCATGACAGGTAACATCACGTTAGCTTATAGGATGGGAAATGTTCCTGGGGGTAGAACCATGATATCCTGGCAAACCGGCTCCTGGTGAAATCAAGATGGATTCCAAGATGACAACCAAAATTGAGAGGCCCACTTTATTTTGATTCTAGTCACCTAAAACTACATATAGTATGACTTTTATATATTGAGTAAATGTATGCTGATAGATATATTTGCATCATATTTGATCTCCTTTATTACCATTGATCACACAAACCAAGATGGCCGACAATATGGCTACCACAACCAGTGGTATACTGTTCACTTAATAGGTCTATTGTAATACTTGCTGATGCTGCTAAATTATCTACTTATTTTACGTTAGAACCTGCAACTCAGAGCACCACAATATGATGAGACCACCTATTTAATAAGACACATGGGGTTGAAATGTCATGTTTTGGTCAAAAGTAGCCCCTAAATTACGAGCAGTGGATGTGTTCCCAAATCTAACTGGCTCAGTGTCAACTGTATCTTTTTGTTGGGAGGGGGTTATAGCTACAAATTCAGTCTGTACATGTACATGTTAAGTGGTTGTCAGTGTACACTGTGTGACATTTTCATTAAAAAAATCAGTGGTCCGATTTTGTAAATTCATACACCTTATGTACACCTCAGTCAGTTTTTTCAGCACTGCTAAAAAACGTATCCGAAATATTTCAACTGTTATATTGGTTATATAGACAAACTTTGAGAATGGATCCTCATTGTGTCACGTACTATATGGTACTATAGAACGTACTATAGAACATACATACTATAATACTAGAAATGTTTGTGCACAATTTAATTTGCGAATTTCGTTGGTAGGTGCAAAAATCGCAAACTTAAATAGGCAACAAACATTAATAGCCTATGTAGAGTAGGTCCAGGATGGGATGGACAAAATCGCAAAATTAAATAGTCACAAAATAATTTAAATCCCAAAAAAATCCCAAAATTTAATGGACACGAAATATTCTAGTTTTACAGTATGTGAGCCAAAGCAGCAAAAAAACATCGAAATTGTGATAAAAAAAATAAACTTGCTGTCAGTATGTTACTGCGGTCAACGTGATTTGCATGATTTCAAGGCAAAGTGACTTGCGTTTTGTGGACACCATATTTCCTGAACAAGGCCGGTGACCCCAACTTTTCTGTTTACTTTCCACATCAGTAATATCTGGGAATTTCAAAAAGAAAATCAATAGTTGGTCAATTAGGAGCGCATTTCTTTAATTGAGAGGTTTTACTGCAAAAAAAGTGATCATGATCCATCACCCAAATTTTGGCCTGCAATAGTTCTGGGACACTGGGGACATCTGTATGAGACTCAGCATTCTCATTATAAACATTATTTCTTGTCTCATGCTTGTTTATGTGTGTAATAGTATTAATACGCCCTCGAACAAGTTCAGAAAAGGTCATCATCATTAATAAATACAACGCATGGGAAGGGTTTATAAGGAAGTGGGATGTGCGTGGAAAAAACAACAACAAAAAGGATTGTGGGAAAATGCCCAAAAAAAGAGAGATGTGGGTAATTGGGTCGAAAATAGGGATGTTGAATTTCTTGACCCCGTGTAAACCCGAATGGTATTTTCTTTGTTTAGTTGGTGTTGTTTTCATTTTATTATTCATATAGAGAATGCAATGTGGACGATACAAAAATAACAACAACAAAACAAACACAATGGTGTTGTAACTTGGGGTGCATGTATTCATTTATCCAATAATGTAAATCAAGAAATGTTTGCGCACAATTTAATTTGGTAATTTGGTGGGTAGGTGCAAAAACGCAAACTTAAAAGGTCAGCAAACATTAGTAGCCCATGTAAAGTAGGTTCAGGATGGACCAAAATTGCAAAATCAAATAGTTACAAACTAATTCATAGAAAAAAATCGCAAAATTTAATAGCAACGAAATATTCTAGATTTACAGCTGTTTAAAATAACTCAACAACATCACTACGTCATACAATATGCGAGTTTTCTTCTATGACAACGTTATACTAGGTACACTCATGACAAAAGCAAACAATGAACGCATTTCCTTCTGGCAACTTGAAGATTGCAAGACACATGCACAGCAAATTCGCAATAATGCCAGTCAAATGTTGACAGATTTCTAGCTGGATGCTTGTATTTCTCACGCTATGTTTGCAGAAACTATTATGTTTCTTCGCTCTTTAATAACATTTTTTTTGTTCACTAATACATGACATTCTACTTTCAACGTAGCAATGCTTCAGGCTATTGTCACCGGAAGCTAGGATTAAATATAAATATAAATAAAAAAATATTAAACGGTGAAAGCGTGTGCCTGTTGTTTTTTGTTACACCCGCAAGCACCTCACTGCCAAAGCCTATTAGTGTGCATGCCGACATACGGGCACTTGCTTGTGTCTGCCCATAATACTACCATAAAGAAAGACCTTGACCTTCCATATATGGAATGTTCTCCCAATATACGGCTGTCTTTGTGATTGGCATTTCTGTATTAAGTGGTTAATGCCTGGCGTGTGTGCGGAATGTATCCTGTTGCTGTAGGCCTACATTGCATATCACAAACTATCAGAAGAAACAGTCATTATCCTCAGCTGTGTGCTGAAATATGATCCTTGGGTTCATTGTTGTTGACATAAATAGAAGAACCTCCCTATGAAGACTGTCTTATTAGCATTCAACTGGCCTCAAGTGGTCTTGAGGTCGTCTGTTTGATAAGGCAGAAAGGCTCTTAATAGGGACCATTCAGTATTTATGACAGGGTGGGGTAGAAGGACTTTAGGGCGGACCATGAACTTTTGTCACAGTGTTTGGATTGGGGGGGGGTTGGGGGGGTGCTATCAATTTCTTCACACACTTTTGAAAGGGGGGCGGTGGGGGGGGGCGGAGCTATAAATAATTTTTTCACATAAAATTTACCCTTATTTCTTAAAGATTTTATAATTTATATATTATGCATATCCATCAAATAGGATTTGGGTTAACTGACAACGATTGCGTTAACTTGTAAGGGGGGTGTCATCAATATTCTTATCATATGAAATTGATGGGGTTACCATTTTTTCACAGGGATTTAGGGGTTTCATATTAATATTGCCACGGCACTTATTGGAAAGTCCTCCTACCCCACCCTGCCATGAATACTGAATGGTCCCTTAAATAGCTATCTAGGTGCACGCGGTATCATCATATTGTGGTGCTCTCACTTGGACGTTCTGCTGTAAATTGATTAGATAATTTAGCGACATTAACAAATGGTAATGAATTGGTTGAGTCAATTTATTGATTTATCACGAGCACAGCCTAAATCAATAGCATGTGGTGCCATATACTTTGAAAAATACTACTTTTTTCACCAATATCCTAGAAACGTTTTCAACCTCTTACTGACACCGTATATTGCCACGTGGTCCTGTTGTGAACGAAAGTACAGCATGGCCAAGTTTGTGGTATATAATTATACAAAGAACTTGAATATTGGAAAGTTGTTTTTATTGATACTACTGATTTCTCTGTGCTTTTACGTGTATGTAACAAAAAGACTGTTTTGGGATTCGCCAGCAGAAACTTCCAACGACGACGTTGTGAACGTATCCAATGGCAATGAAGCTCATGACATTCAAAACCAACAACAAAAGCCTGAAAAGTCTTTGAATGCACAACCTAATGCTCCACATACCATGGATGGAGAAGACTTAACTCTTTTAAACCCAGACATGAATCTACTAGGAACCGGCTGTGCACTATCGACGTGCGCACAGCAATGTGCAGTTTCAATAGTCGTCACCGATCCCGACGAATTGACCTTCA
This sequence comes from Streblospio benedicti, assembly GCA_019095985.1. Taxonomy (NCBI): domain Eukaryota; kingdom Metazoa; phylum Annelida; class Polychaeta; order Spionida; family Spionidae; genus Streblospio; species Streblospio benedicti. The sequence goes on along the minus strand of CM032660.1, from coordinate 2,752,861 downwards.
TCAAGATTGGAGAGACACGGAACCACACCATGGCAAGTTCCGAATACAGGGTTGTGCTAGTAGCACTTGAGATAGGGAAGTGTGAAATCAAAAGCACTTATACTTGTGAGGCATACACATGCGATTTAGAGAGTACACTGAACCAGTATGTACGAACTTTAGAAGTTAGTACTCCTGTAGTAGGTATAGCCACTTTCAATATTTATTCACTATTTGTATAATTCATAAGTACTTCCATCTTCCCAGAGCAAGATATCTATCAAATGTTATAGATAGATGTTTAATCTATTAAATGACCACCTTTTTATATATCATCTAGGGGAAGATGAAATGCTTCAAAAACTTCTGATTTTAGAAAAAAAAATGTCAATCTCACATTTTATAGCCGGGCTGGTCTCAGTTTTTCAATTTGGTTGTCTTAGAATGTGATAAAGTTTATAGGCCTAACCATGTTTTCATGGACTAATTGTTGAAAATAATTTTAACGCCCACAAATTTAGCAGTTTATGAACATGCTCAAATTGATTGTAATGAAATGCAAAAAAGATGTCTAGAATTGTAAAGAAGAACTCGAATCAGGCATACATATTTATATTCATCACAAGTAAATCATTTGTCTTGGTAAAAAATCTGACTGAACTAATTGAAGTCCATCACACTCATGCTGTAGGTGTGCTGAAGCCCGGGCTGCTGACCAACAGTTTTGTAGGAAAACTGAAAGACACATTGAATTGGTCGTTTGGCATTGACGAAACGAAGCTCAACATTGACGAAACGAATCTCAACCTGGTGGCTTTCTCCGCCTTCTATGGCATGATGTTCAGTGGGGAATTCAGAGGAACTAACGACTCTAAACTATCCTGGTCCACCAATTTGAATCAAGGTGCGTAATATGATCATAGTTAAGAGTTGACTAGGATGTAGTATACTGCAGTAGAGCCAATGGCAGGTCCAGTGTTTTTGTAAAAGCACTTAAGGGATTTCATGGGTTTTGTACGCGGGATTGATGGCAGACATGCCAAAACCCACAGAAAAATGAAGTATTTTGGAGGGAAAAGGCGTGGAGGGGGGGGGGCGTCCCCTGCGACCCCTCTCTGGATCTGCCTGTGAGAGATCCCATATGGGTGACATTAAAATACTCAAATTAGCCAATATTTGATGTCAGCTTATAATGTGGTTAAAAGGAACTGAATCTAACCTCGACATAACAGAAAACCTGGTTTCAGGATAAGCTATATGTATATTGAGATAACAAGGTTCTTTTGTATCGTCAGTGCCCCAGATAAGTATTGGACCGCTAGTCACAGACACTGAGTAAAACTCTGAATTTACTCATCGGACATCTACCAGACGATCATCTTTAGCTACCTTTTCTCAAAGGCAAAATGTGTAGAACATATAGCACACGTAACATCTATTTCAGGACCATCTGGGGCACTGAATGTTGAACCCATGCATGTACATTATGGAATTGATGAACCAATGCTCAAATACAATTCAAGTTTAATCCACTTTCTCACTGTCCATTAGGTATACTAAGGAAAGCAAACGTGTCGGACGTACCCGCTCTAAGTTGGGAAAATTTACTAAAATACGAAGAAGGAACCGACCCTTTTCACTGGAAGCCCCAGCACTGTGCCCCCAAGTGGACAGTGGCAGTCATCATCCCCGTCAAGAACAGAGAGAAGAACTTGAGGATCCTCATCAAACATCTCTTCCCCTTTCTACAACAGCAGAAGGTAAATAGTGTTAAACATAAAAACCAGCCAATTGGTCTGTGCATTATTTTTTTGTATTGTTATATACAGCACAGTAATTGGTCGTATGGTAAACGACCTAACATTTGTCAGGGTGACTCAGACTTCAAGTTTACATGTAGCAAGTAATTTTTTTGCCAGCCAGCCAGTATTTCTTTTCATGTTAGCAAACATCTTGCACTTAAGCAGATTCCTTAAACATCACTGCCACTGTCCTCTTTTTCTGAAAATCTGAATTCGTCAGTGAGTACTTCGAAAATCAAGACATTTATTGCCCTGGTTACATAATTGCATTGCTTCAGCTGCTGAAGCGAAAGTCTTGTTTCATTCGTTTGTAACTAACTAAGTAACTATGTATGTCTCCGGACAAGCTAGAGGGTTTACGGTTGACCCGATTTTGTTCAAATTTAACATAAGTATGAGATATGAGGCGACACTAAATAAGTGATTCGATTTTGGGCACTTTATAATTAAAGTAGGCTTTGCAATTTATGAAACATTTATTTACTTTTAACATGTTTACCACTGCAGTGACTGCACTGTGTTATGTAATATTGATTATTGTGTTTGAAACTGTTATTGATTATTGTCTGTTATTTAATCAAATGGTACTATTGCAACACACAGAGTAATATGCTTCACTGGATATTGATCAGTGCTGTAAATTCATTCTGATGTTTTCTCCTCAAATTCATAATTGGCCATAAGTCCACGTCGTTCTAGCGACGCTGTGTTCTTTGATCACTTGATCTAGTTGTCCTTGCAGATAGCGTTTTCTATCTACGTCATGGATCAGTCCAGTGACCTGGTGTTCAACAAGGGGCGCCTCATGAACCTGGGCTACCTGGAGGCACGCCATCGCCACGACTACGACTGTTACGTCTTCCACGATGTGGACATGCTACCGGAGAACATGTGCAACTTGTACGCGTGTGGTCCACAGCCCAGGTGGGTGGTCACTCAGTGCCCCACATAGTGGGGCGTTTTTGTGTAAAAATTGCTAAGTTAGGGTTAAGCAATTATGAAATCTATATCCAAAGTTCTGTTGATTACTGGTAGGTATGTAGCATAGGGGTTCATATTTGTGTATCTTGACTACTACTTGTAAATATTTACCAAATCATCTAAAAATAGATATCCTTTTTAATCTTATTTGAATTGTGAGCCCCTAGACTCCTCATTAAAGACATTTTTAGATGGCTGTATAGACTGTCAAACGAATAATAAATGTTGTGGCAGTGACTCACAGTCCCTCGTGGACTAATGAGTCACCGTCACACTGCATGAGCACAGCGAGAGCTAGAGTCTAAAGGACGCCTAGCTCAGAGCCGAGGGATGCCACGACGGATCAGAGATAGAATAAACCTGCAACCATACGGACGCGTTATTGTCAGTTCCACAATGTATTCTAATTTTGCCCTTCATTATGTGAAAATGTCGTGAAGTGGAAAAAATGTAATTCTCTCATCTGCAATAAATGTATGACTATTATTCATAGTGTCAGTGTCTACAACAATGTTTAAAATGTTAGATTTGATATCAATATCAAGATTCCATCTTGCAAAAAGCAGCCATATTGGATATATTTCAATTGGATCCCTATCTTATCTTATAACGTACTTTACACATCAGCAACTTCAACCTACGTAGATCTACGTGTACTGGCGAACTGGCAAATTCGTCAAGAAATTTTGAGATTGACGATTTTTTATATACTGGTTAGTTTAGGTTTGTTACAAATTTATACTACGTCTACGGATCGCAGAACTTTTGCACATATTAGTAACACTTTGTTTGGCTCAGCAACTCAGTGTAACTAGCAGTTTTACTACGTTCAATATCGCCTCAATACACCCATGTAGACAACCTGGCAAAAATCGTAGTTATGCTTTGCACAGTTTCGCACATGATCGCCTATGTGTAAAGTAGGTTTAAAGCATACATATCAAGCTAACTCTGCAATTTCTGGTGCCTTTAACCCCAACTGAGCACTCTCTACGAGAGGCTTACATTTTATGAAATAGTGGTTCTTCTGTATGTCTTGAAAAAGTGGTTCTTCTGTACTAGTACCATTGCTTCCGAAGAAGAAGCACGATTCACAAAAAATATACCATTTACCATCAAAATAATTTATCTAATACAATGATACAAAATATAATTCACAAAAAAAAATAAAAAAAATAAACTTGACCTCTCGTAGAGAGTGCCAACTGAGTGCTGAGTGTAACAGAAATCACTTCTGTGGCACGCCAATTCAGAATATAACTCCATGTAAGTTTAACCAAAAGGAAATTGAGATGCTATCATTTTCCATCATTTTTATTTTCACAATTTTTTGTCTTTGCCGCCTTCTTGAGCACCTAAGCATAACATGTATGGTTGTTAGCAGTGTAACAAGTTTTCCTATTTAGCAGAATGTAGTATATTGGAGTTAAATGAAACCAGACAAATATGAGACAAAGAATCCTCGTACAATAGTATATTGGAGTGAAACTAAATAATGAATCCTCTTACAGTCACGCTTATATTGCAGGCACCTAGCTGTGGCATCCAGTGACCAGAACTACCACCTCATGTACAAGTATCTCATTGGAGGTAATGTGATAAAATATGATATATTGGTGATAATGTTATTCTCTCGGATAAATGCATCATTATGTGCTTGATTATTTTATACAATTTAGCCTTTGCATGTGTATTCCCATCATGATGTTATAATTTATTAAGTGCTGGTGATGATAGACTAATAGTACAACTTATTTGCTGGGTTATGAAAAATCTGTTAATAATCATAATTATATACAAAATGACCAATGGATGGCAGCTTATGTTTTTTGTCCCACATGCCACAAATGTTAAAGGGTTTTTCTGACGTCCTAAGACATTTTCACCATATCCCACTTCCTTGAAATACCACACCTTGCCTTTTTCCTGCATCCCTATTTTTGGCCTCATTTTCCCACATTCCATTTCCTTATAAACCCTCCTCACTGTACAAGTAACTCTATATCCTATTGTATATTATATTTCATTATATAGTTAAAGTACGCAGCTATGAAATACCTAATTTTTGTCATATCCAGCAAAGAAATAGTTGTTTTTAATGAAAGTTTGCACCAATCCACAATCAGGTGGCCTGATCTTGAATGAGCGTCACATGACCATGACCAATGGCTACCCCATCCACATGTGGGGCTGGGGAGGAGAGGATGACAGCATGTACTACAGGATCACGTTCAGCGACTTGTTCATAACGCGCTATCCAGACCAGATAGGTCAGTGACTACTGTTCAATTGGTTTATACTAAATATTCTTTATATTTGACTCACAGCACTAGGTCTCATAATCAATAGTGTATAGTTTTCTTTTTCGGCTGGATTCTTTATGAAATGAAATTCTGTTTTAGAATTTAATTTTGATTTTATTCTTAATCTATTGAGTAGGTACTACTGTAACAAAACCAGTTCTGTTAAGGCATCCAGTATGCGGCCACATTAGGTGGCTGCTCAGTATAAAGTAGGTGACATAGGTTGCACTGGACTAAGATTAAGCTCCCATGTTACACACACCTTGTCAGGTTGTACGTTATTACTATGGCCACTTGTAGGATTAAGACCAGTACACTACCACACAGTACTGAGGAAGCCATTAGGTCTTTAGCTTCTGACTAAGCAGGTACGGACTGCACTAGGTAGGGCTGTCAGTCTATTCCCGAAGGGAATAGGCCCACATTCATACATCACTGAGGTCCAGCCGGTGGCTTCCTCACTCCCAGACGTCTACTCACCTTGCGTGGACTGAAGGACCCGCGTTCGTGCACAGCAGGAGCTGTCACGCGTGTCAGCACTGGTGCGAAGTCCTCCCACAGGACCCCTTTCGTGAGGCCAGGGGTTTGCACACCACCTTACACAGCAAGTGGCGAGAGGCTCCCTCCGAGGCGTCGGCTATAGGCTGGACAGCCCGGGTGTACGGTGTTCGCATACGTCTCAGGAACACAACGAGGAGGAGTGAGGTTTGGGGAGACCAAGCCGTGAGGGCTGCGCTCACGCGGAGTGCGCGTGGAGGGCGCCATTACCCGTCTTGTCGGCCGTGTGAACCTGGCAAGGCGTGCAGGAGCTACGACTTTGTTCACACTACACATATATTATCTTAATCTATCAAGTTGGTACCACATGTATATTGTGAAACTGATAATCTTACATTGTATATTATACTTATACTTAATATCTTTCAGAGGTTTAATTTGAAAAGGAACCATTAGCAGCTCGAAAACGTTAATGAATAAAATGAAAATTAAATTTTCAAACAAAATTTCATTTCATCAAGAAAACAGCTAAAAAAGAAAACTACGCACTATTGGTAACTGTTGATTTAAACATATGTTATTGCGAAAAGTATATACAAATGGTATCTTTGTATTCACTGCAACTATGTTATACTAGTTAAATCCGAAATTAAGCATTGCATACACAGATACCAAGAACGCCTCTGATACATACCTAACCAACATAACTTTTATATATAGAAATGGATTAGGCAGCAGCTGAAATGGTATTTAAGGCTTTTGTACAAAAAGTGAAAAGAGAACTTCATTCACACCAATACAAACGCACACATTTACCCCTTCTCAATATACTTTTGGATAATTTCCATTTCTATCTACAGGAGTCTTCTAAATATTTATCCGGTAAGTACACAATCAACGAATCCACTGTTCTCATAATCGAAATCACCGTATTCTAGTATTTTAATATTTTAGCCAAAATTTTATCATTTGGTATGTTAAAAACTGCTTAGATTTTCATTTTGAATATTAATTGAAACAATGAATATCTCATAGTGGTTACTATTCATTATTTTATCTTGCTGGCTGGCTGGCTGGTTGGTTGGTTGGCTGGCTGGCTTGCCCGGACATCATGCACCCTGACAGATTAACAACGTACCCAGCATAACAGGTTTCAGTGGCATAGAGGCTATTCAGCGATGAAGGCTGATTAGCTATATATATATATAGCGCCAAGTGGCAGACGGACAATTGCGCAATATGATATATAGGCAAGTGTGAACATGGAAATCTCTCATGGGAAAGGTTGGTCTAGTGGTCTATGACGCCTGTCCGACACATAATGACTGGTCAGGTGTTAGCATGAGACCGTGAGTTCGATTCCACGGCCTTTCAAATCTTTCGAGTCTCTGTCACTGAATTTCATTTCAGAACCATCAACCTTCTGGTCACCAGTCCAACTCCCTATCCACTTGGCCACAGAAGCACACAGTAGGTAAACAGTTGACATGGTTGATGCTAATGTTTCAGGTCGCTATCAGAAGATAGAGCATGCAAAGAGCCCCAAGTCCGGTCGGTCTGAAACGGAAGCATACATCAACGGCCTGTGTCGCGCCTTCGATGGCATCTCCACCCTAAACTCCAGCCTCTACAAAATAGTGAGCGTGGACAGGTAAATCTTACCACAGTGGTTCAATAGTGAAACTATAATAATTGTGTCTGGCATTCTGTCTTCAACTTTGGCTTGCTATGCCTCTACAGTACAGGTTGCATTGTTTGAGATTTGGTTCAAGATTTGGTTTGTAAATGATGAAAATGATGATCGCTGGGAGTCTGTTCACATGGACCCAAACGGTCCGTACTTGGGTCTTCTATGAACCATCAATTTAAATTATGCTATGTGCATTACTATAAAACTACAATATTTTGTGGGTATTAAATTTTGCGATTTTCATCTATAAATTATTTTGTGACTATTTAATTTTGCGATTTTGGTCCATCTCGGACCTATATTACATAGGCTATTGATATTTGCTGGCTATGTTAAGCTTGCACCTACCCTCGAAATTCGTAAATCAAATCATGCGCAAACATTTCTAGTTTTACAGCATGTTGAAATTTTAAAGTTTTGTAAACATAAAATTATTATATTGAGAACTTACAAATATTGAAAAGTGAAAACGACCTACTCTTGTTTCCTACCTCTGGTGGATTCACCTTGTTTCATTATGATGGTATCCTGTTGTTAAAGGCTCCACGCACATTAGAGCTCTTTATGAATACCAGTACTGTTTTCTACTAGTATACAGAGTGTTACTGAAAATGCTTCACTTATCACTGTCCGAAACCATCCTGTACATGCAACGAAAATAGCATTCTTTACGTGCAACTAAACATTAAGCAGCTTGCATCAGCCACTCTACATGACCCTATGGATACTGTGACAAAGAGTGAACCATTAAGTGTCACATTCAAGTATAGAAAAGAATGGTTCCTTTCGTATAAAACAAGGGAATTCACTAAATCTTATAACAAGCCCTTAGATACAGGTCAAATGCTTTGAGCTTTTAGCCGCAACCCCCACCCCGAACCCCTGGTGTTTCCATACCCACTTGAGCCATGATAAAGGACCCTTAATCACTTGACATTATTGCTTTCAGGACCCAGTGGTACACTAGGATTCGCGTGAGTTTCCCCGGTGCACCCGGCAATGTAAGAGGTCATTGGAAACAGCAGAGTGCAAAGATAGTACAGGAGTGTGAGCCCAGTCTTAGTGGAGATTTAAAGGCGGAGTTGTACCATGCTTTGGACCCATCTTGATTTTGGTGTGTCTATGTGTGTGTGGAATAAAGGAGTGGGGCGAGGGTTAGTGGGTGGGGGGGGGGGGCATAATTTTTACTTGTTGACATCGCCAAGTATGCAATGTGTTTGCATGCCATAGTACACGAATTGTGTGGGTTATATGTGTACATTTACTTATACATTTGGATTGTGTTCAGGATTAAGTCTATCAATAGTCAAGAATTTTTGTTTAAGACTATAGATTGATTAGCTTTTGAAAAATAAAGTGAAATGCAGAATACAATTGTCTTTTTTCATTTGGAAACATCAAGCTGTATCTTGTTTGATACATGTACATGGACCTATTTTTTGATGAAAGTTTTAGTTCATTTGATATTGATTGTATTATCGAAATGCGTCTAGGTAGACAACTGTGTCATTGACAAACTTGGCATCTGCAATGTTCAGCTTTTGAAGAGTCTTATCATTAATAGATATTTCATACTCAAATTACCTTAATACTAAATATACCTTCAAAATACACATTCGACCGCTATATGTTCCTTTTTCATCACTAATTCGGTGTGTGTGTTTTTTAAAAAAAAATGATAATGAAATTGTTTTGGGATCAGTGCTTTATTTTAAAATTGACATGATTATGATTTTAATGTGGTGGTTTAAAAGGAATTGGGGTGTGGGGGGAAAGGCCTAAAAAGAGGGATGTGGGATTTCAAGGAAGTGGAATGTGGAAGAAAAGTCTGAATATCTGCAGGATGTGGGAAAAAAGGCCAACAAATTAGAGATTTGGAAAATAAAGCCAAACAAATATATCCTTGAACGAGTTCATCGTGTTGGAATACACATATATACATTATTTATTAGTTCATCTTTACACAACACACATATAATATTTACTGTTGACAGTTTCGGCAACTCCTGTCACCATTTTCAAAAACGTCTCTCTGCGCATGTCAACTTCGATTTGTGAAAATCTGCATCATACACGTTGTTGAAAGGCCCCCCCTCGGTTCATGACCTGCTTCTGTCCTCGTATCTTTTTTGCCGCTGATGGTTCTTGTTCTCCCAATCCAACAAAGTTCCTTACAAGCTATGGGCAGTCTAGTGTCACCATTTATGTGGCGAACCTGTTCATGGAGTGGTGGCTGGAACAAGAAGAATATTGCCACTTCACCAATTGCAGACCGTAGTTGAAAAGATGTGACTATATTGGAAAAGATTAAAGAAGGGAAACACAGAACTTGACTGACCATCTCAATACAGTAGACACCACAGGAAGCATCAAGTTCACTCATGAAGAGGAGAAAGATGGCACCATTCCGTTCCTAGACACTTTGATAGTGAGGAAAGCAGACAATACTGTGAAGCTACTTGTATATAGGGAAAAAGACCCACACAGACCAGTACCTACATTTCTCGTCTCACCACCCATTGCAACACGAGCTAGGTGTGATCCGGACCCTTGACAGGTGCAATGACATAGTGACAGAGACAGAGGATAGACAGAAAGAGGAAGAACATATAGTAGGGGCTCTAACTAAATGTGGCTGCACCCAAGATGGTCTTTTGAAAAAAGTGAAAGCTCAGATAGAAAAGAAGAAGGAAGGAGGAAAGGACAAAGAGAAAGAAAAAAAGAATAAGGACTCAGCAGGCTCCAAAGGATTAGTCATCTTACCTTACGTAAAAGGGGTAACAGAGGGTATTTCACGTATCCTCAATAAGCACCAAGTGTCTACAGCGGTGAAGCCCCTACAGACCATCAGGAACATTATCGTTCATCCTAAGGACAAACAGGATAAGCTAGAGAAATGTGAAGTGGTGTACAAAATTCCCTGTAAGTCTTGCAAGAGTGTGTATGTTGGGGAAACTGGCAGAAAACTGGGCACCCGTGTAAAAGAACACATGAAGGATGTGGAGCAGAACAGTGGGGGATCTTTCACCAGAGCAGCGAGGAAAGAATCCCTAACCCAAATCAGCAAGAGTGCGATCACAGACCATGTGAAACAAAACAATCATGAGATAGACTGGGAGGAAGTGAGTGTACTGGATAGGAGGGGGATTGGAGAACAAGAACCATCAGGGAGGCGATAAAGATACGAGGACAGAAGCAGGTCATGAACCGAGACGAGGGGGCCTTTCAACTCTCTCACGTGTACGACCCGATTTTCGCCATCGGAAGTCGTGCCGAGTGACTTGACATGCGCAGAGAGACGTTTTGAAAATGGTGACAGGAGTTGCCGAAACTGTCAACAGTAAATATTATATGTGTGTTGTGTAAAGCCCTCCCCTTTTCAAAAAAACCATTGAGTGTCGCTACGAAATACAGATTTCAACTCCTAAAATAGCATTTCTGTACATGCTGCGTATAGGGCTATGTTGTGTATCTGTAACTACCCACGTTCTTTACAAGAATGGCAGAGTGTACACAGATATTTACTATTTAGTGCATGTGTACACGTTGTAACTATGTGGCTATGAACAACAGTGACATAAGACATGACAAAAGCTAAGATCATAAACCCACAGGGTTACATTAAGACCACCTTGGTAACTGCCTTCAAGTGGTGGAGATATAGAAGGTGATCTCTTTATGGAGGTTCATGGTGGTCTTTTATGACGGTTTTGGAATGTGAGCATTGGTCTTACTAGAGAGGTGGTCTCATTAGAGAGGTGCTCTTTCAAGTGTATTTATGGACAACACACGTTATCACCCATTAACAGTACAACACCTTGGTGACTGTCTTCAAGTGGTCTAGATACACAGGTTGATATTCTTGTTGGGATGCGAAACCGTATAAAATGGTCTTATTATTGAGGTGGTCACAATATAGAGGTGGTCTTAATAGGAAGTTTTGCTGTGGAAGCCTATTAGTGTGCACGCCGGCATACGGGCACTTGCTTGTGTCTACCCATAATACTACCATAAAGAAAGACCTTGACCTTCCATATATGGAATGTTCTCCCGATATATAGCTGTCTTTGTGATTAGCATTTCTGTATTAAGTGGTTAATGCACCATGGCGTGCATCACAGCAAGATCCATGTTTTGGAAATGACCACTGGGGGGTGCACCTAGGGAAAAGAGGGGGGCACTTACGGGATTTCATGAAAACCCTTTGAAAATGAAGCATTTTGGTGGGAAAGGGGGGGCGCCCCCTGCGCCCCCTGGATCTGTCTATGCATAAATAGGAGCACCTCTCTCTGATGACCGTCTTATTAGCATTCAACTGGCCTCAAGTGGTCTCAGGGTTGTCTATTTTATAAGGCTTGGGGCCGTTTCCGTGAGACAGGCTGTTATTAGGGGACATTCAGTATTTATGACAGGGTGGGGTAGGAGGATTTTAGGGTGGACCATGAACTTTTGTCACAATCTTTGGATTGGTGTGTGTCTGTGTGGGGTGGTATTAAAGCTTGGGATCATGTCCGTGAGAAAGGCTCTTACTAAAATAGGTGGTCTCATCCGACATATTGTGGTGTACTGACTTGCAGGTTCTACTGTAAAATAATTAGATAATTTAGCAGCATTAACAAATATTCATTACAATTAGTCAACAGTATGTCACTGGTTGTGGTGGCCATATTGTCAGCCATCTTGGTTTACGTGATCAATGGTAATTATAGAGGTCAAATATGATGCAAATATATTCATCAGCTTACATTTACTCACTAAAAGTCATACTATATGTAGTTTTAAGTGACTGGAATCAAAATAAAGTGTGCCTCTAAATGTTGGCAGACATCTTGGAATCCATCCTGATTTTACCAGGAACCGGAGGTTTGTGAGGGTGGTTCTACCCCTATCAGGAACATTTCCAATCCCATAAGCTAACTTCATGCCACTTTTCATGCTTTTATCCCTTAAGTGTACAGTTTGGACCAAAAATCCAGCCTTAGCTCTCCCACTATGAGTCAATGGATGTATTGATATATTATCACCACAGCCTAAATCAATAGTGAGTAGTAACAGACTCTTTGAAAAATACTACTTTTTTCACCAGTACCGGCAGCAGACATAAAACGTTTTAATCAGTGTGGTCCCGTTGTGAATGAATGCAAAAAATAACCAAGTTTGTGGTATATAATTATACAAAGAACATGCGCATGAATATTGGAAAGTTATTTTTATTAATACTATTGATTTCTCTGTGTTTTTACATATATGTATCAAGAAGACTGTTTTGGGATTCGCCATCAGAAACTTCCAACGACGACGTTGTCAACGTTGCCGTTGGCAAAGGCAATAAAGCTCATGACTTTCAAAACCAACAACAAAAGCAAGACTTAACCCTTTTCAGCCCAGACTTGAACCTACTTGGAACCGGCTGTGAGCTATCGGAATGCGAAAAGCGATGTGCAGTTTCAATAGTCGTCACCGATCCAGATGAATTGACTTTCAAGATTGGAGAGACACGGAACCACACCATGGCAAGTGCCAACTACAGCGTGGTGCTAGTAGCCCTTGAAATAGGGAAGTGTGAAATCAAAAGCACTTATACTTGTGAGAAATCCACGTGCGATTTAGAGAGTACACTGAACCAGTATTCACAAACTTTAGAAGTTAGTACTCCTGTATTAGGTATAGTCACTTACAATATTTATTCACTATTTGCATAATTCACAATTACTTCCATCTTGCCACAGCAAGATATCATCTATCAAATGTTATAGATATCCGACGTGTAATTTAATGACCACCTTATCAGTGGAAGATGAAGTACTTCAAAAAAATGTCCATCTCATATGTATTGGCCGGACTGGCCTCACTTTTTCAATCTGGGTGACTTATAAAAGTGCGATAACACTTATAACCATGATTTCATGCACTAATTGTTGAGAATAACTTTAAAAAACACAAGTTTAGCAGTTTATGAACAAGCTCGAATCGAGGGTAATGAAATGCAATAAAAATGTCTAGAATCAGGCATGCATAAATCTCGACCACTAAAAAAAGTAATAAAAATTGATGGATATTTTTTGAAATCATTTGCCTTGCAGTATCAAATACTCCTGCATTACCAAGTGGATGTTGATTATTAAGTTATTGTCGCTGATTTCACGTGGATTTTTAGCCCACAATACAATTTATAGGAATATATTGAAATGACGAGTGTTTAAATCCGGTGCATGTAATATAAATCCCTATAAATAAGTTGGCAAAGAAGCCGGCAATTCTATGAAAGAAAGCGGACATATGGCCGGCAGCAGCCAGTGCCCTTGGTAAAAAATCTGATGAAATGAAATTCATTGAAGTCCATTACACTCATGCTGTAGGTGTGCTGAGGCCCGGGCTGCTGACCAACAGTTTTGTTGGAAAACTCAAAGACAAAATGCGTTTGCCCTTTGGCATTGTCGAAAAGAAGGTTAAAGATTTCAACCTGGTGGTTTTCTCAGTCTTCTATGGCATGATGCTCACTGGAGATTTCAGGGGCACTACCGACTCTAAACTATCCTGGTCCACCACTTTGAATCAAGGTAGGTAGATATAAAATCAAAATAAATACTAATAAGAGTTGGCTAGTAAAAGTTCCAGGATCCCATAGGGTTTTGTATATTCAGTGCACCAGAAAAATAGTCAAAATAGCAGCAATATTCGAGTTCTATTTCCAACTCAAATGTTAGTTAATTCATGTTGGGTTAAAACTTGGTTTTTGGAACTGGGACTTTTTGAAAAAAGGACACTGATATTGAGATACATTTGAATTAGATTTTATTTTTGAGTTATGCATCAGTGCACCAGATCTATAAGTATACGACCATTAGTCACAGACCTGTATTCATAACCCACCAGGACGAGTAAGAACCTTAACGCATTTGTCCTCCAAACGATCATCTTTTCTCAAAGGCAAAATGTGCCGAACAAATAACACGAGTAACATCTTTTCCAGGGCCAGTGACATTTTGTCATTCTAGTCGTATAGCAAGCTTAATCAGTTATCTAGGGCAAAGAACACATGCATGTACATCATGCAAGTCATGAACCAATGCTCAAATGCAATTTATGTTTAATCCACATTTTCACTGTCCATCAGGTATCCTAAGGAGAGCGAACTTGTCGGACGTACCCTCTCTAAGTTGGGAAAATTTACCCAAATACGAAGAAGGAACCGACCCTTTTCACTGGAAGCCCCCGCACTGTGCCCCCAAGTGGACAGTGGCAGTCATCATCCCCATCAAGAACAGAGAGAAGAACTTGAGGATCCTCATCAAACATCTCTTCCCCTTTTTACAACAGCAGAAGGTAAATAGGTTGAGGGAATAGGGGTGAATATAAACACCTGCCAATTGGTCTTTGCATGATGTTTTTGTAATGTTATATACAGCACAGTAATTGGTGGTGTGGTCGTCAGAAACGACATAACATTTGTCAATGTGACTCAGACTTCATGGTGACTTGTTGTAGCAAGTAGTTTTTTGCCAGTCAGCCAGTAAGTTTTTTCATATTCTAATAGCAAACATCTTGTAGTTAAACATGGGATTCCTTAAAAATCACTGTCACCTTCCTCTTTTTCTGAACTCTGGATCTGACTCTGAGTACTCGGGAAATCAGGACATTTATTGTCCTGGTTACATACCGTAGAACCTCCAATTAACCTCTATTGAGAAACACCTCTATAATAAGACCACTTTTCACGCTAATAAAAATTCATAAAGCTACCAAGATGAGCCTCTGCATAGAAACCACCTCTCTATTCAGACCACCTAGCACTGGTCCTAAAGTTGGTTCTAATAAAGAGGTTCTACTGTAATTGCCCTTGCAGATAGCCTTTTCCATCTACGTCATGGATCAGTCCAGTGACCGGGTGTTCAACAAGGGGCGCCTCATGAACGTGGGCTACCTGGAGGCACGCCATCGCCACAACTATGACTGTTACGTCTTCCACGATGTGGACATGCTACCGGAGAACATGTGCAACTTGTACACGTGTGGTCCACAGCCCAGGTGGGTGGTCACTCAGTGCCCCAGACAGTGTACAACTAGAATATTTCGTGGCTATTAAATTTTGTGATTTTCATCTATAAATTATTTTGTGACTATTTAATTTTGAGATTTTGGGCCATCTTGAACCTACTTTACAATGGCTATAAATGTTTGCTGACTATTTAAATTTGCGTATTTGCACCTACACATGGGAATCACATATTACAACGTGCACAAACATTTAGGGTTAAGCAATTATGAAATCTACATACAAAGTTCTGTTTTGTTCATTAGCTATGTAGCATAGGGGTTTATAGTATGTGTATATTCACTGCTACATGTAGATATTTACCAAATCATATAAACATAATTCTTTTATTTTCTTTTAAATTTTGAGCCCACAGACTCATTAAAATAATATATGGTATATATATAGCCAGTATATATAAAATATATATAAAATAATATATATATATATATATATATATATATATATATATTATATAGATTGTTTAAATTTTGAGCCCCGAAATCATTACGTGTAAATGTCGTGAAAAAGTATATTCATTAAAATAATTATCTATCATTTTGAAACTATAAGAATCGATCTCAGTATTTCATGAATATCTAAAATATATATATATACACATATAATATATATATATATATATATATATATATATAATTATAAATTAGACAAAATGAACAACTACAAATGACATTGCCCTCTACAACGTTGTTTCATGCTTGCAATCATCAGGGGCTCTGGTCTAAAATATGCACACACTACATTTTTCAAACAGTGATACATACATTAGTATTCAATACATAAAAACATAAAAACATGAAAGCTATTTCACCAATGCCTAATACAAAGTATCATGAAACTAGAAGATTTGAATTATACTCATAGAAAAATTGCGTGAAAGAATACAGGATAAAGAATAAAACCTATGCATGACACAAACCAAAATATATAGTACGCATTATATTAGAACTAAATCAGTAAGAATTTCCTCTTGTGGTCTGCAGGTACCACAAGTCCGACTTTTTTATTCAGGGTGGCCATTTCACTGTGATAAATAATGAAAAAATTTTCCAAATTGCATCTAAAATTAATTCTCTTTGTCCATATTGTTATATGTTTCATACCTACTATTGTCCATTTTATTCTGGATTTTGTCTTGCTTTATATCCATATGTATATAAGTTCAGTTAATTTTTTAAATTTTCATTATTGAAAGATTGTTTAGGTTTTTGTCGCGTTTTGAACGTGAAATCCAATGTAGGTTGAACCTTGATACACTATAAGAGGCCTGGAATGTATTTTCCAGATAAAGGGCACTGTTGCAATTCCAAATGTTCTAGTGTTTGTTCTTTCAAGGTTTATCTGCCGCTTATTGTGTGCATCCTTTAATGTTGAAAGAAAACAGTGTATGGATATTTTAAGAGTGTATACTATCTAAAAATTTTATGTAAAGATATGTTGATTAGGATTAGCAGTCAATATTTAACAAAAAAGATTTTCCAATGTTAAGTTTTTACTTGCCTGTCGAATGGCGGGTTAAACCATGTTATAGACTTTTCCTTTGGTTATTATCAGTAAGTGCTAATCATACTTGAGCTGGTAATTTCTTGAGGCTGTCTAAGGTTGTACTGCTTCTTTAAAGATTTTTCTGAAGAGGTGAGAGTCTTTTGTTTATGAAAAGTGGAAAAGGCCACAATATTTCATGCAAAAAGAAACCACCCGCCCAATAAATAAAAAAAAGATTTGATATCAATATCAAGATTCCATCTTGCAAAAAGCGGCCATATTGGATACACTTCAATGGGATCCCATTTTTATTAAGCTAACTCTGCAATTTTTGGTACTTTTAACCCTAACTGAGCAATTCCCTGCAATATCTACTCACATCTGCTCCACTAAAATAATACACATCAACTAGTTAGAGACTAGTGGGGCAGGTTTATAAGCAAGTGGAATGTGGGGGATAAAGGTTGAAAAAAGAGGGAGGGCGGAAAAAAGGCAAAAAAATAAGCGGGATGTGGGATTTCAAGGAAGTGAGATGTTGGGAAAATGCTTTAAAATTTGTGGGGTTTGGAGAAAAGGACAAAAAAGGGACGTGGGAAATAATGCCAATTAAATAGGGGTGTGGGATGTCTTGACCCCTTTTTCTTTGTCTTTGCAGCCTTCTTGAAGCACCTAAGCATATAATGTAGTGCAGTATTTAATACAAGTTTTGTAATGAAATTCCAGAGACAGGCTTGTAAAGGTATTTGAAAGGCCGTGGAGTCGACTGCTAACACCAGATCCGTCATTATGTGTCGGACAGGCGCGCTACACCACTGAGCTAACCTTTCCACGCCTGACAGACGTGTTCATACTTGGCCAGTATCAATTGCTCAACGCCACTTCAGGCCACTTGATGCCTATGATACTATTCATAGCCTGACAGCCTTTAACGCTACTATAGCCTCTATGTCAATGAATCTCTCCATGTCGCGTATGTTGTAACCTGACAGGACGCTGCCGTGTCCGGCCCACTTCTTTGTCAGTTTTCCTTTTTGCTAGAATGTAGTATATTGGAGTGAAACTAAATAATGAATCCTCTTACAGTCATGCTTATATTGCAGGCACCTGACTGTGGCATCCAGTCACCAAAAATACCGCCTCGATGTACGAGAAGCTCGTTGGAGGTAATGTAATAAAATACAATGTATTGGTGATATAATGTTATTCTCTCAGATAAATGCATCATTATGTGCTTAATTATTTTAAACAATTTAGCCTTTACATGTGTGTATTCTCGCCATGCTGATATAATTTATTTAACCGTGGTCAGGATGATAGACTAATAGTACAACTGATTTGCTTGGTTATGAAAAATCTTTGCAAGCTGAGTTTCTAAAGAGGACATTTTATTGTCGAAACGTGTAAAACTGTAGAAATTTAGGAAGTTTTAAAAATATTTAGGACTCGTTGGAACTAAAGCAGGTAATAAGAAGAATTGTCAGTGTTTTGATGTATATTAAATAAGTATATGAAAAATTTGATAATAAATGTTGGGTGGGTGGCAGCTTATTTCTTTTTTCCCACATGCCACAAATTGTATTAGTAAGACATTTTGAACACATCCCACTTGGTACTCGGGGTATGAATTAATATTCACATTCTTGTATTCATTTTCTTGCTGTGTTTGGTCATATACAAAACCACTGTTCTGGAACGTCTGGAATTTGAAAAGGGGTCTGTAGACGTGAAACATGTCAGAAATAAAGTTGTAATATTTAATTTTTGGATTATACATGATCCAAAAACAGCAGGAAAATGAATACGAGAATATGAATATGACTTATAAAGAACCATCACTAAGTAAGCAACTTAACACTAGCATTGTTTTCCAACCAGGTGGCCTGATCATGAATGCGAGTCACATGACCATGACCAATGGCTACCCCATCCACATGTGGGGCTGGGGAGCAGAGGATGACAGCATGTACCACAGGATCCGCTTTAGTGGCTTGTCCATAACACGCTACCCAGACCAGATAGGTCAGTGACTACTGCTCTTTATGCTGGCTGGCTGGCTGGCTGGCTGGCTGGCTGGCTGGCTGGCTGGCTGGCTGGCTGGCTCCAAACAATGCATACACGCAAATAATTGGGTAAAGTTGTTAACTTGGGTGTATTGAGACCGGATTCATCGCAACGAGAATGAAAAGTATGTCGTGCCAAGTTGCTAAGTCACACGAACTGTTACTTATATGTACAAAAAGGTTGTACAATCCCTAAGAGCAAACTAACTATTTTTAACAAAGTTCTACCGAAACATGTTTCCATCACAAAATTTTGCACTTATTCAAAATGTGCTGACGAACTGCATGTAGGCCTGTAAGCTAGTGTACATAGGCTGCTGATTCGCTCAAGTGTAAAGCATATTCAAATTGGTGCAGAATCAATTAATCAAATGCTAAATTTATTTGGGCAGACCCTAATTATTCCTCACTTTGAGGCTGTGGCCTGGCTGTTCAGTTTATTTCTCAACCATTCTCTTTGCCTAGCTTTATATACAAAATATATTGATTTTTTTCTGTAGTAGGCCTATATGGCTGTGGCCAGTTCACTTTCCCGGAAGTTGACCGCATTAAGCAATTGTTGGACCGGCAATCAGTACCATCCTGCAATCAGGCCCTACCGCCGGCCCAATCTGCGCATTAATATGGAGTGCGTTTCTGATCGTAGTATTGTAGTTCTAGAGACACAAAGTACATGTATATGTCGTTGGGAAGCGCTCGTCAAGTCGGAAGAGGTTGCAATTCATCCCAATCAAATCCATTTGACTGCGGCTGAGGCTTCCAGCCTCAAAGTTAAAATCGTTCTGTTCCCATTTTCGATTTGTTGGGGAATTCCCATGATGAAATGTACCAGCGAACTCGGCACAAAACCAAAACGGCATCCGTTTTTGTGCCGTTTTGGTGGTTACGTTGTGTTCGGTCACTCCCGGGTTCGGCAATTAAATCTACCACAGTAGATTTAGATATCTCATTTCATACTTTGCCGGCTTTTTCAGTACGCTAAGTACTTTGATTAAATATCTCAGCCATTATGTTCAGTAGAACCTCCCTATTAAGACCACCTGGGGACTGATCTCAAGTGGTCTCAATTCAACATTGTATCGAGTGGTCTCCACTGAGAGGTAGTCTCTGTGTGCTCATCACAATGGTTTCTATACGAAAGCTTGTAACTCTTATATCTGGAAAATGTTTTTTATAGAGGTAGTACCTTCATAGATGTAGTCTTCATCTTCAATGGGCTACTGTATGTAAACAATTCACATTGCTATGCAGAGGATCTTATTAACAAGTCTTTAATGCAGGCGGCCATTTTGGACGCCATCTTGAAGAGTACATTGTTCCACTAATGCGTTTTTGGAAAAAACGTTTGATGTCATATAGAGGAAACCCTGAGCTTTCCAATGATTCATGATACATTACTTTTGCAATTTGAGATGGGTGATATACATGGGAGATCACCAGTTGACTGGATCACATGGTTTATGTTGATGTTGCAGGCCGCTACGAGATGATGGAGCATGCAAAGACCCCCAAGTCCGGTCGCCTTGGAGGGGAAGCGTTTGGCAATGGCATGTGTCGCGCCTTCGATGGCATCTCAACCCTAAACTCCAGCCTCTACAACATAGTGGGTGTGGACAGGTAAATCTTACCACAGTGATTCTATAGTAAAACTATTAATTGTGTCTGGCATTCTGTCTGCAACTCTGGCTTGCTACGCCTCTGCACTACAGGCCGCATTGTTTGAAATAGGCTGCTCAAGATTTGGTTTGTAAATGATGAAAATGATGACCGCTGGGAGTTTTGTAAATATTAAATTATTATATCCAGAACTTGCAATGCTGTGTGCATTACTGTAAAACTCCAATATTTCGTGGCTATTAAATTTTGCGATTTTCATCTTTAAATTAGTTTGTGACTATTTAGTTTTGCGATTTTGGTCTATCTCGGATCTACATTTCACAGGCTATTGATATTTTCTGGCTATTTTAAGCTTGCGTTTTTGCACCCACCCACGAAATTCGCAAATTAAATCGTGCGCAAACATTTCTAGTTTTACAATATGTTTAAATTTTCAAGTTTTGTAAATATTGAATTTTTATATTAAAAACTTGCAAAGATTGAAAAGTGAAAACGACCTATTATTGTTTCCTACCACTGGTGGATTCAACTTGCTTCATTATGATGGTATCCTGTTGTTAAAGGCTCCAAGCACATTAGAGCTCTTTATGAATACCAGTACTGTTTTCTACTATTATATAAAGTGTTGCTGAAAACTGTAAAATTCAGTGTATCTGATATGCAGCATAAGGTCTCATTTTGTAATATATTGTATATATTTGTATATCAAATTTGATTTTTTATTTGATGAATAAAGCAGTGAGAAAGAAAATATATTACAAAGTGTTACTGGAAACGCTTCACTTATCACCGTCCAAAACTGGCCTGTATGTGCAACCAAAATAGCGGGCAACTAAACATTGAGCAGCTTGCATCGGCCACTCTACACGGCCACATGGATGCTGTGACAAAGAGTGAACCATTAAGTGCCACATTCAAGTATAGACCAGAATAGTATAGGCCATTTCACACAAAACAAGGAATTACGATAAATCTTATAACAAGCCCTTAGATACAGGTTAAATACATTGAGCTTTTAACCGCCACCCCCACCCCGACCCCCCTGGTGTTTCCATACCCACTTGAGCCATGATAAAGGACCCTAAATCACTTGACATTATTGCTTTCAGGACCCAGTGGTACACTAGGATTCGTGTGAGTTTCCCCGATGCACCCGGCAATGTAAGAGGTCATGTGCAAAAGATGAAAGTAAAGTTAATACACGAGTGTGCGCCCAGTCTTAATATAAAGTTAAAAGCGGAATTGTACCAATGGTACTATATTTGAACCCAACTTGATTTTTACTTGTTGACATTGCCAAGTATACAGTATGCTTGCATGCCATAGTACATGTATTGTGTGAGTCATATATATACTTATTCATTTGGATTAAGTGTTCAGGATTAAGTCTATCAATAGTCAAGAATTCTTGTTTAAGACTATATAGCTTTTGAAAAATAAAGTGAAATGTGGAATACAATTGTCTTTATTTTTCATTTCCAAACGTCAAGCTGTATCTTGTTTCATGTTTCATGTATCTTGTTTCTTGTTTCATACACGTACTTACTTTTGATGAAAGTTTAAATTTCATTTGTTATTGATTTCTATTATCCAAATGCGTATAGGTGGACAACTGTGTCATTGACAAACTTGGCATCTGCAATGTTCAGCTTTTGAAGAGTCATCATTATTAGAGATTTCATACTCAAATTACCTTAATACCTTCAAATTACACATTTGGCCGCTATACGTTCCATTTTCGTCAATAATTCATTTAAAAAAAAAGAAAAAAAGTTTAAGCACAAGTCGCATCGTTGTAATAAAATTGTTTTGTCAACAGTGTTTTACAAAAATGAAATGATGAATTTGATTTTGGTGTGGCGGTTTAAAAGGAAGTGGGATGTGGGAAAAAAGTCCGAAAAGAGGGATGTGGGATTTCAAGGAAGTTAGTCTAAGTGGGATGTAGCAAAAACCCTGAAAAATAGTGGGATGTGGGAGGGAAAAGGGCCAACAAATTAGAGATTTGGAAAATAAGGCCAAAAAATTAGTCTCCCATCCACCCAATCCCCTTAAGTTTTATAACTTGTATAAGTGTCGCTACGAAATACACATTTCTACCCCTAAAGTAGCATTTCTTGTTTCCGTGGCCGAATGGTTAGGGAGTTGGACTCGTGGCCAGAAGGTCTTGGGTTCGATTGCAGGTCGGGTCTGGTGGTGGGTGTTGAGCAAATCTACCCCGAGCAGGTTGTACACTGTTTTGTGGCACCTACACGTTAAATAGGTACAGGTCATTGGGTTGAAAGAGTGAGGGAGTGTTTGTGTGAGTGATAAGAATTGTGCGCTGAATGTGCTACATATGCAAGTACACGAGAAATGATCAAATGATAATCATTAAGTGTGCCATGACCTGGCGTAAATTGTAAAAGGCATTAGAGCCAGACTGGGATCAGGGCTATAAACCACCACATTTACATTTACATTTCTGTGTATTTTGTGTATAGAGATGACCATGGCAGGGCTGGCAGTCGTCCCAATGAGTAGAGAGAAAGTGGTTAGTCGCGGATACAGCTGGATGAAGCTGTGGGCATATCACGCGTGTTGCTTTATTGTGTATCTGCAGCTAACCACGTTCTTTATTTATCACCCAATGTCACAAATACTGATAGGGAATATGTCATACATAAATATGACACTTGTTGGGCTGAAAAACAGTTTAACATAGTGTACTACCCGATTGATTTGGAGACAAAAATGTCTGCGATTTAAAATTTGTATATAGGGTTTAGACTCTGATGCAGCTTTCTGCATACGGTTTCCAAACCATGTTTTTGGCCAATATGATAACCGTGAAAACTATATGATCATTGGGTGATAATGAGGGAAAACGCGTCAACTGCTCTTTATCAGCTACTGAAGAGTCTCTCATCAAACATCAGTAATTGCTGTCCGCACTCAGCAACCATGGATGGGGTCTTGTGATCAGACTCACATCATCGTCACAGTAGCATATACAAGGGCGCCCCCCCCCCCTTCCCTTCAGCCTGATATATGGTCAGAAGGTTTCTTCTGCCCGTAGTGCTCACCCTTCTAGAATAAACCTTATACATTTTCCCATTAATCATATAACTTACACATTACATAGAATATAGATTTGTTAAAAATTTCTTTGCAAACCCCTTTCAATTGACATTTTTAGGTCACTGATGTAGTTGCCTTTGAATTTTGATAGTTGCACATGCACTAATTTACCTGACAGAAGGACATCCATGTAATGGGACAGTCACATTTAACAGTTTTAAGCGAATTTCAGTAGTTGCGTGTGGCGTTGATTTCAGCAAAATTTGTTTGAAGAAAAAACATGAAAAACCTTGCAACCACCTGTCTTAATTATCGGAATGGTCATTTAACCTCCGTTACAATGACTGATATGACAATAGACAGGGTGCATGGTCGAGTTTACTCATTGGCAGATCCCTATTTTTTTTTTTTTTTTTTGGGGGGTAGATGTGTGCATGTGTGTGTGGGGGAGGTTGGGGGGGGTCACTTCATGTATCCCATAGGCCTTGTGTGGACGCTCAAAAGCAAATGCGTGACATGCAAGTAAAAAACAACAACAAAAACATGATAATGAACTATTTTCCTGATAAATGGCAGTCCTATAAGCCCCTGGATCTACTTATGTGTTAGTTCTAACAGTTTAGTGCAAAATTTCACTTGCGAGATGCATAATTTCCGGTCAACCTGTAAATGGCTTTTTATCGTGTGAACCCGCCACCTGGCGCACTATTTGTTGTCCGCCATTGAGCCGCACTATTTACACTGGCGCAGTAATACGCGGCACTTGGCGGTGATTAGGCGGCAGCTTTACCACGTGCTCAGAAGTGTGTCAATACGCGTGTCGTGATGGAAAACACACATTATCACCCACATACAGTGCAACCTCTTGGGTTTGGAAACTTGAGCATTGCTTTTTGCTATACGATCATTGAAAGCGTAAATTATTACTGAAATATAGGAAGAGAATATAAATATATTACAAAAATGGCAGAGTGCACACAGATATTCAATATTGAGAAGATGTGTACACATACCAACTATCTGGTTACTGACAGTGACATAAGAAACCTTCAAGGTTATATTAAGACAACCTTGGTAACTTTCTTCAAGTAGTCTAGATAGATGTTCGCAGCGGTCTTTTATGACGGTTTTGGAATGTGACCGTTGGTCTTACTAGAGAGATGGTCTCATTAGAGAGGTGACCTTAATTGCAGTTTCAATGGTACCTATGAACAACACATGTTATCACCCATCAACAATACATCACCTTGGTGACTGTCTTCAAGTGGTCTAGATTTTAAGGGCAATGGTCGGTTTTAGTGTGGAGATAACACTAGCTTGCACGAGTGGTGTATAGGCCTGCTCGAGTGAGCGTTAGCGAACGAGAGCTGGCTAAGACACCACAAGTGCGTAGCTAGTGTTAGCTAGTGTTATCTCAACACTAATACAGACCATTTCCTTTTTATCTCCCTAGTTTAACAGAATTAGTTAACTTGATGGTGTTTACCGTTCACTAAGTAGTGAGATAACCTGATCTCCGACGGCTCTTAACCAATCAGAATCGAGAATGAACGGCAAACTTGGGAGAAAGAGGTTGATCTTCTTGTTAGGATGCGGAACCTTGTAAAATGATCTTATTACGATATTGATTTGGTCCTACTAGTAAGTTCTATTGTATTCATCGAAAACAGACTTTTTATTGATTCATCTCAATTATCCAAGGTTTAATTATCTGAGAATTTAGACAGTTTACAAGTTAAGCAAAGCAAATGGATAAGGGTGGAACAAAAATAGAAGCTATAGAAAAGTAAAGTAATAAAGTGGTGCAGTAAAACAGTCACACATCTTTCATGTCTATGCCAGAAGGGAAAGAACCCATGCAAAAGACCAGGTGTTCAAATAATGAACAATTCATTTGGCAATCTGTCAGGGGGGTCCTGGTATCACATTACACTGTGATGAAAACATTTATTGACATTTTTTGACAGTGCGCAAGGCTCGTATTTACGTAGCTCTGTGGTTGAATTTCACTGAAAGTAAAACATCCGAACAAAAACCGGTGAGAAGTAGAATATATAATTAAAGATTCATTCTCTGCGACGCGGACGTATGTCTGATGTGACTCCTGAAAACACGGAACACTATATCTACCATACCAAAACGATGGATTTCACTTGCAATTAACTTGCGGAACGCCACGGGACGCCACGGGACGTTAAACGATAAATACCGTTCCGTGGTCCGTTCCGTCCCGTGTTTTAAAAAGGCTAACCACTATAAGATGATGTAAGATACAAATATGATATACAATCACTCCCAACTGAGTAAACTCACTATAACCTGCCACGTCACCAATGTTTCCAATTACTCCCACGAGCACCCAATAGTGACGTCACGTCATTTGTGACGTCATAGAGTGGCTTTCAAACGATTTCTTGCGAGAAAGATATACTAGTATGTGCACTATTCTGCCGTATTTGCTAATAAATCAAAGACAACTCCATCAGTGGACTTTGTATAGATTTAATATGCACTCTTTATCCATAATTTTATCATGTCAAAGCCAATGATGCAGCTGCCTGAAAACACTCAATTCTGAGAGGCGGAGATCCAAAATCCAGTCGCAAACTCCAACATTTAAACGTATGCAAATTATATTTATTATTAATATTGGCACCGGAAGCGTGTCTTTAGCTGTTTTGTTTACTTGCACAACCTATAAAAATATTTGTGTGATGCAAAAGTCATAACAGAATTGCCACAAATGAAGTCCTTTGATTGAGACAGTTTGCAGTTATTCGTTACATTTCCGGACCTCGTATTCTGTCCTATTCAGACGATATTTTCTGCAACATGCATGCTTGTAAATATATTTATCTTTTTTCTTTTGTTGAAACAAATTTTTGATGAAATTGCCACACAATTGACAGAAATATTAGTTCCTTCCGTTGCATGTCAATTTTATCCACTGCTTCAACTTGTAAGCATACAACACAGCAAAATACAATATGTTACCATTCAAAACAGCTGTACAGAGTTTTAGTGAACCATATATATAGAAATAAGACAACAAAAAGGAATTTCACCATCTTTTGATTACATCTATAGGTGGGAAGCAAAACTAATACCAACATAAACTTTAAAAGCACTTTACAACTAAAATGAAGTATGAAAGTTTATGCCAAGAATATATAACTGCTATAGCTAACTTAAAACGAAGAGTAGCGGAAAGAACACATTCAGAAATGTGTTTTTGTTTTCAATTATAAACCTTAATATCATGAACGTAGCAACGGATATACATCTTCATGTCCTCTTGTTTCTAATTATTATTATATTATGTACCTAATCAACAGAACATTGAACATTGTTTAATTATTATGTCACTATTTTTTTCTTCACTTTAGATGCATTTGTATTTTCATTTCGCTTTGCTTATCAAACACGTTAAAAAATCCCAGCATTGCACAACGAAACAAAACTTCACATCATTGAGTCAATTGGTTTAAAAAAATCTCAGCATTGCACAGCATAATTGAAAATTAAAACGTTGATGAATTTCTTTCCACTAGTTCAACAGACATATTTTAAAAGCAATGGCAGATCCAGGTTTTCAAAGAAAGGGTAAGGGGCGTACTTAAAGGATCTCATGCATATGAGTTTCATACGCGCGATCGATAGCGAATATGTCACAAAACCACTTGAGAACGAAATATTGTGGTGGGAAAGGAGACGGGTTCCCCTGGATCTGCTTTATAAAATGAAAAATTGGTGCAAACTATAATAAGACATTCTATCGGAAAACAGGTTAATATTTGAACCCATATGACGCCACCAACATCTGTATGTAGCCATTGACGCCAATGTGGCAGACATCGTCTGAAACGTTTGTTATAAAATCGCCAATTGCTATCCATAATGTCTGTTTCACTGCACTTTGCTGTTTTTCTCGCTGCTGCTGCTGCTGTTGCTGTTGCTGCTGCTGTTGCTGCTGCTGCTGCTGCTACTGCTCCTGCTGGTCAGTGCTGGCAGGAGGACCTTGGTGAAGGCGCGGCAGATCTTGTACATCCAGAACACGTTGATGCCGTCCAGTATAGACGACGTGACGATCATCACGTACCTGGTGAACAGACCAATGAGAGGGTGAGGTAGGAGTGGACAGGAACTCTGGACAATTTGGATGGCTGTGGACTTGAACTCACGACCTCTCTAACCAGCATGATTCTGCAGTGATGGATACAAGATTGGAAGTGGGGGAGAGGGGTCTGCTGGAATTTTTTGTTTTGGATGGTGGGACCCAGAGAAGGGGATTTTGATGACTCGCCAGTGTGGTTATCTTATAAGATGCATGTGAACAACAGTATCAATATAAAATAGAAATGTAGTACTTTCATCTGTAGATATCATTACAGGTTGGTGGCATGGCAGGTTAGTCAAGTTGATTCTTCATTCTTCTTTAATTTGTTACATGTTCAATAGCCCAAATAGCAAGGAACATACTTCCAGACTGAACACCATTATTGCTATTTATGAAAAATCAATTAAAACTATTATCCTACATGGGCCGGGACAGTGCCATTTTATACACTTTTACATATCAAAGTGAAGCATTTGACAATGTTTATCTATGCACATCAAAGCGTACCAGACGTGCCGGAGGCTGGCTGCCCCCGGGTGCCGGCGATGGACCAAATTCTGCCCCAGTACACGGGGATCGTGAAGATGCGCGCCAAGAGGAACATCAACGCCATGGCGGCGCCGTTGAGGATGAATCTTAGAGATGAGCGAGGGCAGCCGGCGGTGTCAAAGAACCACCTGCAGCACAACACAGCACGATTGTCACATGATACTTGCGGAGTATAAATTGTACACGTGAATGTACTGCAGTTGGAACTGTTACTGAATTGGTGTACATCAACGTTATGATGCATTCATGTAGTAGTAGGAACTGGGAAATAAACATTGCATCACAAGATCATAATACAGTACAAGACAACACAAGACTATTACAATACAATACAAAACACGGCTTTCCGTGGCAGAGTGGATACTAGGAGTTGGACTTGTGACCAGAAGGTCGTGGGTTCGATTCCTGGTCGGGACTGGTGGTGGGTGTAGAGCAAAGTCATCGCTAAAGGAGTTGCACACTGCTCTGTGGCACCTACACATTAATTAGGTACAGGTCATTGGGTTGAAAGAGTGAGTGAGTGATTGTGTGAGTGATTAGCATTGTGCGCTGAATGTGCTGCTGATACAAGCATATGAGAAACGATCAATTGATGATCAATAAGTGGGCCAATGACCTGGTGTAAATTGTTAAGTCGTGAGAGCAAGACTTGGATGAAGACTATAAACCACCATATTTACATTTATATTTACATTTACAATATGAATGTTTCATGGTGCAAATCCAATCAAGTGTTCAAGTTCAAACAGTGTATTGTTTTATCAGTCAACAAGACTTGTTGATAAATATGAATGGCTATTATTCGAGCTTATCAATGACTTAGATTGGAAAGGATTGTCAATGTACAACTGTTAAAGTTCGTAGAGTACAAACATATCAATTGCACAATACATTAGTACAATATGCTAACTTGATGAAAATGCTCGGAGAGCACAGCATCGCTAAGACAACTTAGACTCATGGGCAATAAAGATGTTAATTTTGTGTTCTCTAGCTCTCCGTGTACGCCTGTGTCCAATCATCCACTGCCAAGACGGTTTGAACCCCTAAGGTTTCACAAGAGGCCTCAAGCGGGGAGGATTTCGCACCAGTGCTGAACGCAGTGCTACAGGCGTCCCCTACACACGGCCACTAAGTCCACGTTAATTAGCAACGTGCGAAAAATCGAATCACTTTGGTGTCACGTGTGTTGTATGTAAAATCGCATCCCGTGTAAAGATGCATCTTTACACAGGATGTGGTTTTACATACAACATACGTCAAACCACGTAGTTGTACAGCTGTTGCGTATAGTCGATGTGCATCAATCTGTTTGGACCGACGTAAATTAATGATGTCATATAATTACGTAACTTTGGTAGTGTATTTTACGACAAAATGTCTGTGTATCAATCAATAACCTTAAAAAGTCGTATAGACTAGGTGGCTGTGTGGCTGGTTCCGTGTATACCAGAGATAGTTTAGCGCTCTAAGTTCGTTTATCATTTCTAAGAAATGGCTTTACTTGGGTAGACAAGATAGTATATAGAATCAAATTTCCAGTACCAAACATTTGTCTGTTAACGTAGGGAAGGCCTAACTATATTGCCAATATTGTGAAATATCATGTTCGTACTCCTAGCTTGGAGACTCCTCACTGTTGGCTGCTTGCTGCTGGTGAGCCCAGGTTGCCACGTACATCTAGTATCTTCTCTAGATTGTTATATTTGTAAATTTACAACACTCGAAATTGATGAAAGTATAATGTCGAAAGAGCAGATTGAACATTTTGAAAAATATAAAAAGTCGTTTTTTGGCTGGTGGTCCAAGCAAGGGGGACATATGTCCGACGAATGCAAAGACGCTCCACCTAATTCTACTCTACTACCCTCATACTTTGAACCTGAGACATCAGTGACTGTGAATTGTGCCGTTTGCACAGACGAAAGTGAAGAGATGGTTTGGGAGATGGTGGATAAACACTACCAATTCTATCGGCATGCTATCGAACGGAAATGTAATGATCTGAAGAGTGCTCCCTATGAAATGATGAATGAGTGTGATTCGGGTCAAAAGAATTCACAATGGACCAAACCAGGGTGGACGGAAGGAGACGGCAGCCCCTCTAAATTCATTACGGATAGCAAGTTGAAAATTCCATGGCATGAAAGGTCCATCTGCATCTGTGACACAACTGGCTGCAACAATAACACCTTCGAAGATATGATGTCTGCCAGGAGACCAAAACTCATGATAACCTCTGATGCACCCCTATTTAGGCAATTAAAGTTGCTCTTCCTTATTGCAATCCTAGCTGCATGTGTAAACCTGGTGTAAACACTCTGAATTATTTTTTTCCCCTTTGGGAGATACAATATTGTTAATAGATTAACATTGTGCAGCATGTGTCATTGATGTAAGCAAACAAAGGGTCATGTATTGTTACTATTGTGCATCATTAAATTTTGTGTTCTGTATAATGTGAAGAATCAATTTAAGCCATACAGTATGTACCGTATATATGTATTGAAAATATTATTGAATTCTTGTTTGTTGCTGTTTTTGTGTTTTTTCGTTATTTCTGTTAAAAAAAAATCGGAACTATTAGTTTATAGTAGGGCACATGTTTGCTTGTTGAATAAATACGTTTAAAAACAAATGGCATTGTACAGTCAAATTAAATTTAAAGTATGAGAAATTTGCATAGTTGGAACAGCCACTGACCTCAATAAGTGAAGGAAGACATTCCTTGTATGTACATGCATACAGTAGAACCTCTCTATTAGGACCACCTTTGGGACCAGTGTTAGATGGTCTCAATAGAGAGGTGGTCTTTATACAGAGGTTCATTTTGGTACATTTATAAAGGGTTGGGACCCTGAAAATGGTCTTATTATTGTGGTGGTCTCACTAGAGAGGTGGTTTTAATTGGAGCTTCTACTTTACATGTATATAGATCAGAGAACATCATTAGTGCTTAATATAGGGATTATTCAAATGTATCCAAAAGCATAAATACAGGCGTTCTAACCATTGTCCATGGTCAATGGATAATCCACGTAGAAAAGACTAGTAAAATACCCCACACATATTCACGTAGAAAGGACCCAGAAATACCCCCATATTTCCACCACGAATTCACGTGTAAAAATGTTGCTGGCTCCATCTTTTTTCCCACCAAATATCCACGTAGATAAGGATGCTTCGTTTCTACGTGGATTCCGCTATAAATTGCCCACTGGGATGTACAGCATGAGCAAAATCGGTTTATCGGTAAACAGCTCTAGCTTGTTCAGAGACATACATACATGTAACTGTTAAAAATCTATAGACATCTTACCTTTGGTTTACAAATATTGTAGAAAATTCAGCAATGAGCCTAACATTTGCAAACCAGCAAAGAGTACTGTACGTCTAAAAAAAGAGGGGCGCAAAATATATCAGAATAGATCAATTAGTGAAAGATTAAAGAGTAGACAAAAATTGCATTGGCAGTAGATGTAGATATTGTAATTATAGTACTTACTATAACAAAGTAGTATCCATATAAGGCAGCACCATGGTGAAAAACATAAAACACGTCTCCAATTTCTTTATAATATATAAACAATATGATGCTATCTGTAAAAAATATCATATGTTATTGAACAAGCTGTTGAAGATGAAAATAGACGATGAGACTATGTACGAAGTTTAAAAGTTCAAATCATTTCAAGTAAATGTGCATTTCCATAATATACGCCACTTACCATACAGCATATAACCATAAACAATTGCACATGTATGCCGCACCCACACGGAGTCTCCCCTGGAAAAGTAGTTGTAACAAGTTAAGGAGACTTTCCGGAGATGAAAGAATTCTCAAAATGTGCTTGTTTTTTATTTTAGTATAAAAGTACATTCATTTCCTTTTTTAAAAATGTATAACACTTTAGGGGTTTCGGGAATAGAATTTGGTTTATGGACCATACAAAAGATCATGCATAGAATTTAGGTACAGGCAAAATTAACATTGACTGAATTTTTTATTGATTTTTGTATGGTCTTTTGTATGGTCCATAAACCAAATTCTATTCCTGAAACCCCAAAAGTGTTATACATTTTTAAAAAGGGACATGAATGTACTTTTATAATAAAATAAAAAACAAGAACATTTTGAGAAATTTTTTATCTCAAATTTTTTTTTTATCTCCAGAAAGTCTCCTTAATCAAAGTATTGGTATATCATAACTACAATCCAGGGATTATCATCAGGGACACAAAGCAAACTCACACATGCTGGTGAGAAGCATTCTGATAAATATACCGGTCAGGACGAATATTTACGGGTTCGAATCAAATAAGTCCATGTACATGTAATTGGTAATTGTATCAGGAGGGGCTGAGAATACTTGTCTATTTGACAAGCGACTCAAAAACCTTTAGCTATGCAGTAAACACTGATGTCTCTCTCAAACAAAGGAGCTAATGTACAAATAGCCGAAGTGGGGAAGCGGCCCTAAAAATCCCTAGCTATAGTACATATATAAGGTGCATTGGCGGGTCAATATTTTCATGAAAAGCGCCCCTAGTGTGCGCAAACCAGTGTTTCTTAATCTTGAAAAAAAAATGGAATGCCACTGTCTATATATTGGCTTCGTTGTGCAATCAATATTGATTTTATAGCAGGTAATAGTAAACAGCAGCCATTGAGTCTATTTTGCAGCTAATATAATTATTAATCTGTAATTGGGCATTTAAATAATAGTAAGAAAATGATCCATAATGGTCAAAAATCAATATTTGAGCATAATATTGACCATTTGGGCCCATGTGAACTAGGGTTCTTGTGGTCACCATTTCCAACCGACGTGCCAAATTTGAGCATCCTAGCTCAAACGATGCAACCTGTAGAAGGGTAACGAACCAGACGGATGGAAAGATTGAAGGATGGACAGAAGGACAGATGCAATTAATTGGGTCCTAGCCAGTATATAAAGCACTGAAATATTTGGACCCATACGACGCCATCAACATATTTAGGTTGCCGTTGACGTCAATGTGGCAGACTTCGTCTGGCACTTTTCTTATAAAATCGCCAATTGTTATCCAACAGCATCATTTTGAGCATCACAAATATAAGATTCGCACTGCTACCTAGAACCGCAGTATAGGAATTGCCTGACCAATAATTTGTGTGTGGTAAAAACATAATGCAATAATTCAATTACAGTAAAACTAGAAATGTTTGTGCATGATTTAATCTGCGAATTTTGTGGGTAAGTGCAAAAATGCAAACTTAATAGTCAGCAAACATTAATTGCTTATGTAAAGTAGAACAAAATCGCAAAGTTAAATAGTCACAAAATACTTCATAAATGAAAATCGCAAAATTTTATAGCCACGAAATATTCTAGTTTTACAGTATGGTCTGACCAATCATTTGGGAAAAAATAAAAATCCATGATTATAGACGACAACTTTTAAATGGCCTTACCAAACTCATTTTGCTTCCTACGGGCCTGACATTGTTGGTGAACAATCTTCAGTAGTCATATGTTGTCCATGACAAATAGCCAAAATTAGCGTATTAATATATGTGTGGAAATCCAACATACCATATTGGATCTTTGTAGATTTCCTCGTCATACAGAAAGCAGTAGAGACACGACACACTCACTATGACAGCATGGATGTTGGAGTTGATTCTGAAAAAAAAATGAATGAATGAAATTCGGTGGCTACTTTGAATAAACAAGTTTACCGTTGATAGCTTCCCTCTAATGAGTTCATAAATTAGACAAAATGCATATGATGACAAAAAACAACAAATTTTTGGCATTTATATTAATATAGAACAATGCAATTGCACTCAACAAGCTACCAATCTAAAATATAATATAAATTAACATGCCAGGTAATTAAGTTAGTCATTGCCTAAGAATTTTCAGGTCCACGAGTCACTGTGATATTCTGTAATTCATCATGCTAAGAGAAGATGATGTATGATCAAGTTATCATCTTTGACATTGACGTTCTGATGTTTAGGATGTTAGATAAATATTGTCACTTCATATGCTTTAATAATTATTGCAATAAACATTTCTGAATATCTAATCGCGTACGTATTATCCTGGATCAACCTGTCTGGTTTGCTGCCACCACATTATTACTTTATATTTTCTGTCTGTCACGAAACACGTCAACTCAGTTGAAAAGTGTCAAATCACTTTTGTCACTGCTTCAGTATCTTAGCAAGGATGATCTTAACGATCACCAAACATCCATTATTGAGCACTCACCGTGAGTCCCAGTCAATTTTCTTCTTTTTAGGGAGGGTTTTGTAGACAGGGGAGCAGGTTTCAGAAATCAGCGGGCAAACATATCTATAGCTGGCCAGGAGCACTGCGCAGCTGACGATCACTGTGGGGTAGTAGGACCGGTCCGCCACGTCCATGTGACCCTCCAGATCCAGGTCGTCTGCCTTCATCCTCAGTGTTGTTGGTTCAGAAGGCGATTCTCAAACACTCATATCAAACCTGCAATTGGAAACATGTATAAATGATATCCTATTATTACGTACGTGGCAGTGGTCGCATTTTATTTGTAATTGTCTCTACTTACCACTGATTCCTTCTCTTCACCACGATATCAACTTCTCCTTTTTCTTATATAATTTTATTTTTATTTTTATTTAAAGAAAAGCTTTTCGACTCACCGGAGACCTCCTAAATTTTATATAATTTTACAAATTTGCTACATATTTCTTTTGCCAAAATTAAAATACAACTGATATTCTTAATTTGAACATAAAACCAAAACAGTACTTCTCATGTTATAGTGCAGACTGTTTAAATTATACCCAGCAATATAACATTAACCATACATGACATATATCACAAGGCATATATGGTGAACAAACAATGTATTTAAATGGTGTTGGGACCATTTGTTATTACCACCCTGCCAACATTTTACAACGTCTCAGACCAAGTATGTAAGCTGGGGGTAACAGAGACAACGGTTCAGCCATGTAACCTTTTAATAGCTCGCTGCTTGGGACGATGGTATCATTCTGGTCTCACAACTTTGGGGTCGTGAGTTCAGTCCCGGCAGGGCCACTTGATATAGTCAAATGAAACCTTAGGGTTGTAAAACCTGTCTTCGGGTATATCTATCATTGGTAGAAATATCCTTGCTAAAAAGACGTATGTATCTATGTATGTCTCAGGACAAGCTAGCGGGCGTACCGATGAACAGATTTTGTTCAAACTTTGCACAACTATTAGGTTTGAGGCGACACCGAAGTGATTTGGACAATCTGCCAATTAAACTGCACTTTCCACAGATCAATTATGGTCCATTTACAGCATTCTTGTTACTATTGAATGGACAATTACAGATCAATATATTGTATTAGCTGCAAATTAGACTAGTTGGTGCTGTTTGCTGGTATACATGTAGGATCAATAAATAGACAGTGGCATATTATTTGTTGCTGGTATTGTAGTTGTTTACTTTTAATCCTGATTTCCAAAACATTTTAGTAAACAACTTTATTGTCCATAAGTCAACGTTGTTCTAGTAAGTATACATCGTTTCAGCATATATCTTAATTGCCCATAAGTCAACGTTGTTCTAGCGACGCTGTGTTCTTTGAGCACTTTTGATCTAATTCTAGTTTGTACTTTCATAATTTTCTGGCAGGGGCTAGACAACAGCTATACAACTTCAAACACCTCAAACCCTCCCTCAAACGTGTTATTTCTGTTTGTGTATATTGTAGGAATTGACCACGAGATTGGAGTGTCAATCTCAAAATTGAGCATGCTCAATTTTGCGATTGAGACGACAATCGAGTGGTCAATCACCATTCTATCATGACTAAAATCCATTTTATTTTAAAATAAATCATATTATAACATTCTCATTGCAAGTCAATTTTGCCAAAATAGAGCGCGCAGAGACCACTACTACGGCTCTAGTCTAAACTTTTGCGCCGTAGTAGTGGTCTCCGCGTGCTCTGGAACGTGCTTTCCATCGCAAAATTGAGCACGCTGATTGACCAATCAGCGTGGGTTATTGGCGGTGATTTTTGCACGGAATGATAGAATGCCGTGTTAACAGGACATGGTTGGGGGTAACAGGACATTTGAAATATCTCTGCTATTTCAAATGGCAGGTTTTAAAAATGAACTTTAAAAATGATAACATTTCTTATTACAAGCTCAAAACTTTTTTTAAACACGTTAGTGTTAAAAACTATTGGTATTTCAGAAAGTGTAGAAGTGGGAATAACCGAATGTCCAGTTGGTGAGAGTGACACATGTCCACCAGACGGTGGGGGTAACTGGACATTTTATTTTTGTTAAGTTGCTCATATGATATCCATGAAACATAAAGGAGAATTGACTTAGAAGTATTTTTCGCAGTGGCACTGCTATACAACTGACACCTCAAACCCGCCCTCAAAGGCTTTATTTCTGTATGTGTAAATTGTGGTGGTAACAGGACATGTTGGGAAAAACAGAGTGTTATTCCTATAGATCGCATTCAGGTCAACTCACACAATAAATATTAGAGGAAAAAGCATCAGGATGTGTTATCACCCAGAACATATAATGGCTTACTCGTATCAGTGGCTAAAAGAGAAACTCTTAAAACAAAGCAATCTAGCAATAAATCATGTAAAAAGTGCACCCAGATGTAGTGTACCTACTTAAAAATATATAAGTGTGTAAGAGATCGATACTACTATCAAAGTTGATAAATTAGTGAATGAAAAATTGTATGCAAGTGCCTTCTGCCATGTTGAAATACTGAAATGATGCGCTGAACACGTGTTACTCGCCTCGCGTCGACACAGTGGTCTGGGGTTAGTGTATATACCTAACCACAGCAGGCAACAGAAAAACATAACCCCTAGCATTAATAACTGATACAATTGCCCAGGCTGTGCACAATGATTAATAGATCAAAAGTGCTCAAAAAACACAGCGTCGCTAGAACAACGTTGATTTATGGGCAATTTTGATATATACTGAGACGATGTATATTTTACATTCTATCATTCCGTGCAAAAATCACCGCCAATAACCCACGCTGATAGGTCAATCAGCGTGCTCAATTTTGCGATGGAAAACACGCTCCAAAAAACCACGGCGCTAGTCTAAACTCCTCACAATATCAATACAGCCGCTGACGACGCAAGGCGCGTGTTCTGTAGCGGAGATCAACAGTTTAGACTAACGCCTCCGCGCGCTCAAAACTGTAGGAATTGACGTCTCTGCGCGCTCAAAACAAACAAAATTGACCGGCAATGAGAATGTAATAATATGATTTATTTTAAAATAAAATGGATTTTAGTCATGATAGAATGGATTTGGATCAATCGCAAAATTGAGCATGCTGACGTCTGATTTACCCTCACTTCGTTCGGGTGAATCAGACGTCAGCATGCTCAATTTTGCGATTGACACTCCAATCTCGTGGTCAATTCCTACAATGAAGAACTTTATGAATTTGAGGAGAAAACACCAGAATGAATTTACAGCAGTGATCAATACAATGCAATATCAACCGCCACTGTGTATAATATATTGGCTCCGTCATGCTAAATATTGATTTGCTAACTGCATCAAATAGCAAACAGCACCAATTAGACTTTTTTGCTGCTGATGAATTATTGATCCACGGTTGTGCATTCAATACTAATTTAAATGTTGAAATTGGACCATAAATAGCCATAGAAACCACACTTTAATTGGCAACGTGCCCAAAATCGAATCACTTCGGTGTCGCCTAATACCACATAGTTGTATAAAGTTTGAACAAAATCGATATATTTGTAAACGCTCTAGCTTGTTCAGTGACAAACATACATACATAGTTTCAAACGAACGAAACACAACAACGATGAAACAAATAGCGATATGATTGCCATTACCATACAACACATAGGCAGATCCAGGTTTTTGGAAAAGGGGGAGCGCACTTCAGGAAGGTGGGGCACACTTACTGGATTTCATGAAAAAACATTTGAAAATGAAGTATTTTGGTGGGAAAAGGGGGTGCGCCCCCCTGCGCCCCCCCCGGATCTGCCTATGCAACATAATAACCTTAATTGCCATTAATAATCTGTTATGTATACACAACTTTCTATTTGCAATTACTTTGATGAAACAAGCGAAGGATTTTAAAAAAATCATATAATCACAAACCTTTATAGTCCAGTAATTTAAAAATCCGATGGCTAAACTATTATATCCCTAATGACTGCATATATGTGTCAAGTTGAAGGTTGAAATGAACATGGACGTATTATGTCAATGTGAATGATTAAGCCGTGAAAATCGATTATGGTTTATGTGATGCATTATCAGAGCACGTGACGATGTGATATGATTATTACACAAATCTCCTAACATGTGCGGATTTATAGCCTCTATTTTAGCCTTGTGTCTGGTTTAATGGTAAATGTAGGTTAAGGTATTCAATAGGTTATCAATTTAGTGCTATAAAAAACTAAGTGGGACTATTGCTAAAACAATAGAAGACATGATTAACCAACTCTAGGTTAGTGATATAATAGTGAAAATGACATTGAGGATCCTTGATATTTTAAAGTCTGCCATGAAGCCCCAGCATCATGGGAGGGTGTGTGTGGTCTGTATACTGCTATGGTTTACAAACATTATGCTATACACATAATACTGCTATCATAGTAGGGACTAATATAGCCTTTCTAAAGGCTATGATATTTATTATATTTTGTTTAAATATTCATATTTAGTACCCTTCATATAAAAACTCCCACAGAGAATACAACTCACTGTACGTGCATGGGTGCTATGATCACAGGTTTCAATAATTTTTAAATGGTATTCTTGGCCTTGACAAAGGCAAGGACTAATAGTAAAACATATTATATAGTATTTGTAAATCAAAGTAGTATATACATACCACATGATGCTGGGCCCCATGGAAGGAATTTTGTCTCACTCATCATATATTATTCTGTACCTCATAGAATACAACACCATGCAGCAGAAAAACGGACCCCTGTCAAACATGGACAGATTTGGTGTTTCCACAACGTACGCATACAAAAACCTTCCAACGGAATAGACCTATCTGGGGAGGACGAAGCCTCATAAAAAGGCTCACAGTATTGCCATATAAGCATTCGCCTCAAAGCCCCCCACACAAACGCTAACCCACGCACCCTAATCAACCCCCAACCTCACATACCCCGGGGCGGAGCTACGTATCTATGGATGAGAATAGATGATTCTGGGCAAATCCCTGCCCCCAACCTGTAATTTCTCTCGGTAGATTTCTACTGATCCCCAATACATGCCTAACACCCACCAACCGTTCAAGGCCTCACGACTCTCGTACAAACACTATAGGCAGATCCAGGCGCCCCCTTTTCCCACCAAAATACTTCATTTTCATAGGGTTTTTCATGAAATCCCGTAAGTGCGCACCCTCTTTTCCTTAAGAGCGCCCTACCCCCCCCCCTTTTCCGAAAACCTGGATCTGCCTATGAACACCCATGTCCCATGCTCAGAGAGGGTTTGGTGGACTCCGGCTGAACCCACTCTCGAGTGCACACATCTCCTTCTGATAATAATAGAGTATACGTAAAATTTGAAGGGAATAGTCGGTAACGAAATTTATTGGATTATAGCCCGTGATTCACACAACAACCTGAACCCACCACCTTCTTTACAAGGGATCGTTCACAAATGACGTCACATCATTTTAGCATTTTTCACCCCCTCCCCCTTACCCCTTGTCACCTTTCGTCATCTTTGTAGCACCCCCATCCCCCCCCACCCCATTCCTGGTGAGGGACGTCACCTTTGCCACCCCAGCCCCCCCCCGTGACATGATTTTGTGATGACATTTAGCAATGATTTAACTGTGCCGTTATATAAGTGCATTTGAATATATATGTCCATAATTTAGACATACTTTTACAAATGAATTTAGGATATAAAGCA
The DNA here is from genome assembly GCA_019095985.1 of Streblospio benedicti. NCBI lineage: Eukaryota > Metazoa > Annelida > Polychaeta > Spionida > Spionidae > Streblospio > Streblospio benedicti. The sequence continues at coordinate 2,712,701 of CM032660.1, read as the reverse complement.
AACATGGCAATGTGGTTTTAACTAATAGATATAATATCACAACTCATTTAACGTTCAGAAAGTAAGTTCAAATACTGTTAAATAACAAACTTGTTTTTCAAAAGGTGACTTCACTAGACTCCCGCCCACTTGATTAAAAATATTGATATTCAGCATGGCTTTCTACATGTACTAGAACACGCCCTCACCCTGGCGGGTGACGTCATTTGTGAACGATCCTAAACACACCCAGCCCCCCATTTTCCACCCCACCGCCCACCACTTACCACTTTACAACAAGCAGCGCGCGCGCCGCCAACTCACTGCCCGCTTATAATGATGTTTGTCGTGTGGATCAAGCTCGGATTTATGTGAGTAGCTCAGTAATTATTGCGTGTAAATATTTGCCCAGGCGACAGCTCATTTGCGGATGTTGGCCATCAATTCGTGGAAACCAAACGACATTTTATCGAATTTTGTGTTGTTTTCCTCATCGTCATCATCTTCAAAATTATCATTCCAATCACAACTTATTGAATAAATTAGACTTATACTTATTGAAAATAAAAGATATTGTAACACTGGATAAATGCAATGTTCATGTCTACTAGTGTAAATGAAAGAAATTATCGTAAATGGATCATACGTTTTCCTTCGGGTATTGTATCAATGTTGTTTGTTTATGTCCACTAAAGGTCCATCGCTCGAGTTCAAGTTTCTCAAAAGGATGTCCTCATTGACCAACAATCTACTTACAAGTGTATCTTAAATACCCGGAGATGGCACATACAAACTTAGAACACCACAATCAGCATTGCATTCAGGTAAGTATGCATCGTTCCGAGACAAACATAGATTCCCATAATAAGCTAAACACAACGACCTGCGCATTAGTTTGCGTTATGACGGATCATCTGGACAGTTGACTTTCTTCTTATGTGACACTATAAGATACCTGAGCGTTACGTTGTATTTCCAATCACTTTTGGTGATTGAACATTAGTGCAGTCGACTTTCTATATAAAACACCGGCTTTACACATTCATACAATAATAGATCGTATCCTCGCAGTCTCTTTTCTACCGGGGAATCAATCAAATTAATAATTTAAGAGGACAGGAAAAGTTGTTTGAGGCTTTTACTAAAATTATATGTTCTCTCTTATTATTGAGTCAATTTTTACGACGTACGCCTTGTTGTGTAGGTAATAATCCTATCTAATGATATGACATGGTTTGAAATATACAAATTAAAGTAAAATGTTCTTAACCATCAGTTAATGATGACTGTGAGTCCAAAGGCGGCAGCAATATACTAAAACGTGAAACATGATGATATGTCTGCACTTCTTTGTCTTTGATGTGACCATCAATTTTATTGTCAGTGGCATCATGTCTGCAGGTCAACATTTATACCTACACAATTTTGATTCTGTGCATACTTTGGTTGCTGATCATTTGTATTGAAAATGTTATTGTCACGTGCGCTCTTACTTTATTATTCAAATTTGGTCTGAGGCCCTTGATGAAGGTGGCCTTTTAAATGGATTGGTGTCCCTATCCAGACTAACGCAATGTGGGAAACTGGTTTAAGATAAGCTGAGCCCAACCCCAGCAAGCAACAGCAACAACCCCAACAACAACAACCAACAAACAACAACAACAACAACAACAACAACAACAACAAAAACAAAAACAAAAACAACAGCAGCAGCAGCAACAACAACAACAACAACAACAACACGCTAGTTCAAGTGTAGTTTCACACAATTAACACAAAAAGTATAAATGAGAACTTGAACACATGAACATCCACGGTTGGGTGAACGCAGCGATGTGACAACCCAACCTTTGGTTGGGTTAACAGAACAAAGTGATGCCACCACCTAACCTTTGGTTGGGTGTAGTTTCTCAGCCAGTTTCTCCACATTCACACTTTATTCTGAGCCACAAGTCTCAATAGCAGCGGACAATCACTGCTGTAGCATGATCCACAATCAAATCTGTGAGTAGCACACGCTCATGACGCTAGCGCCCCTAGCGGCCACTCAGCTCACTAACGTCTGGCAGTCTGCTCATTCTATAGACTGTTTCACGGGAAGACGTTCATTTTTGGATAGTTTTAGGGGCAGAGTTAGGGCTACTTGGTGTAGTCAAATGGAAGCATAGGGTTTTTAAACCTGTCTTCCGTTATGGCAATACATTGGTAGGAACTTGCTTGGTATAGAAAACATCGTTGGTATTCACGGCTTGATCACTCATACTGCCTTTACAACACCTTGTTCATACCAACTATATATACTGCGTATATAGTCGTAAAATATGGCGATGTATAGAAAACAGAGAGAGGGGGGGTGAAGAAAATTGCATATTTGTACAGTTTCTTCTTTTTCATTAATGTAGAAACGTGCTTAAAAAAGACAATTGTCAGGTACATTGAGGCTAATTTCACAAGCCTTCAGCCACAGTACAAGCGGATATCGAATATCGGCTGGCTTGACCATTTTACTGGTCTTCCCACAGATTCGAGATAATGAGTTTATACTACAAGTTAGTGAATGGTCTTTTACTGCTGAATAATGTCCGGTACCGGTATTTTTAATTTTCATGACATTTAGGTGCACACTGTTTAAGATATGCAAACGTGTACTTTACTTGCCCATTATAATATTGATAATTACAGTAGAACCTCTCTATTAGGACCACCTTTGGGGCCAGTTTTAGGTGATCTAAATCGAGAGGTGGTTTTCGATACAGAGGGTCATTTCGGTAGCTTTATGAAGGGTTTGGACTGTGCACAGTGATCTTATTATATCGTGTGTAAATATTGCCTTATATGGTCATAGGTTTGATAAAGTTTTCTTATTTATCTTAGGGCAAATGACGAATTGCACCACCAGTCAGATATACGAAGTCATGAACTAAAATGTCACGAGAGGTCTACCTTTTTTGTTTAATCAATTTGTGTGAATAATACTTTGTATGATACTGTAATACTTTGTATGATTGTATCTTATAATTTATTTGGAAGAGGCTATAAGATAAAGACAGACCTTCGCACGCAGCCCACATTTTATTACTGGTATCTGGGGGATTGTTTACCAGGTGTTTACCAAGCGAATCTGCAATGTAGCCACAGTATTCGTACTTAAGGAATAATACCCTTTTGTTTTCAGGTAAAGGACATTTAATCAGATTATCCAGAAGTAGTTGATGTTTCTGAATGACAAGTTGTCAGTATGCAAATAGAGACCTTTCCTCGTATATCTAAAAGTAGTATTATAAAAAAACAACGGATATCATATATAGTTTCCTATAGAACATTGTAGTTAACATATCTCATTTCAGTGCTACATGTTATACCTGATAATAAGGTGGACTACAGTCAGGATTTACTACATCTACATGAGGCACTATGGGAAATATTTTAGCTAAGAAAAAGAATCACAATTAATATGGGCAGGTTTTCAGACTTTTATTTGTTGAATTCCATTCAATTCAAATACATCCAATACTTGTTTTAAAAATGATTTATATAATCCTTCCAGTACCTGAGTATTACCATTCACAGGTTTCCATGCTATTACATGTTGCTGTTTTCACTGAGTTTTGAAACAGTGCATAACGACTACTATGCTAGCAGCATGCATCTACATTGAGTAACTAGCTGTGAGTATTGATCATGTTTTTCTCATGCACTGGATATAGCATTGTGTTTACATAACAACCAATAATATCTCGTCTATATTGGTTTGCAAAGCCAGCTGGGATGACTTGTGATATAAATAAATAAAACACTATAAATGATGATCAAATAAGCTGAGATGTTAATAGAATTTAAGGATATTTCTACATAGGAAGGTAAGTGTTTATAAACACCTGACTTTCCGTATAACTATTCAAGTGTATTTTAATCACTGGCAGATCCTGATTTTTGGAAAAGAGGACGGGGGCACTTACGGTTGGTTTTTCTTTTTCCTCTAAGCGATCTCTGATGGCGGACAGAGCCCAATACGACCTGCATCTGCCTATGATGCAAGTTGTTAGGAATCATAAATGTGCTCATATGATCCACTGATGAGATTAGTCTATCATGACGACGTCTCGAACCTTTGGATCCCACACTGTGATGACGGAAGGTATAAATTAAACCATTTACTTTCACAGTGATTGCATCATAGGCCATCTCCGTACGAAGAAAAAAGGATGGGATAGAGCGTAAAAAAAATGTTAGATTTATATAAAAGTAGACTAATAAGTGTAGAAATGGGGCTAAATCGTCTGCATTGCTTGGCATCTTAAACAAAGATATTTTGATTCTACAAACATTAAACAGACAAAGGCATAATGAAGACTCCATGCACCAAATTGACATTCACTGGCAGATACAGGTTTTATAAAAAGTGTGCAAAGATTTATGAAGATGCCAAACCACACTTCAGTAACTATTCAGCACAATGATATAATAATACAATACTTTACAATAATGTACAATAACATAAGTTTGTAATTTTGTATGTTTATTTTATAAGTTTAGATTGATTCCTGATGAAGCCATGTAAAATAAATGTTGAAAATATTTGAAAATAAATTCTAAAAATTCTAAATTGAAGTGTACATTAAAAAATATAAACTAAATAATAAGTAAACAACATTAATATTTTTTAATGGGGAACAAGAATCATTATATTACATTCAAACCACACGAATCAAATATTTTAAGTTTAACTGTCTTGGGGGACCTGCATGAATAATGAGATTACATCCATACGATTTCTATACTTTGATTTGGAGACTACCTTACAATGAGTCTTCGTGATGGTCCTGTCTGAATAGTCTTATAATTGTTAATGGCCCGAACACAGCAAACCATTATATTACATTCAAACCTCAATGATGACCACCTTCAAAACCGACCTGTCTTCTCACCTTTTTGAGACTACATAGACAATTTCCACCCAAAACCGACACTTCAACAACGAGGCCATCTTGAGACCATAGCAATGTTTTCACCAGTTCAAACCACACAGTAAGTTTAACCTTTGACCAATGCTCCCTTCAAAATGCAAACTTTAATCACTTTTCAATAGAACATACATATTGTGGCCATCTTCATAGCCATGTTGAAAATTCAAGCCACATTAGTCCAAAATTCGTCATAAGGATAAGACCAGAACATACAATTTCCAGGGCCTGTAGAATAATTCATTAGTCCAAAACAGTAATTTAAGGTAAGCCCCATACAAGGTATATTGAAAAGATTTGAGGTAAGCTAATAACTGCCGTTTAAGAGCGTTCTGCTGTAGGGTAATATTGGAACATAGAACTGCATGATGGGAGTTCACCTCGTAAGGGTAATATTTCATGACGGATTTCTCTTATTTTAAAAGGCTCGTGACCTTTTTGTTGCATGATGTTGATGTGATCAAAGCGCTTGAATACCAAAGTATGTGTGCTTGTCAATAAAACTGCTAAATTGGGTAAATATTATCCTCAATCGTCATTGTTTGCAATATTACACACCACAGTACTTTTTAAATTGTTATCAAACAGTGCCCATGTACCTAGAGTTTCATTATGTCATTGTTTTTGTATTCTTGGAAATGTTAATTTGGATGCTGGTTCTAAAGTGACCCATCCACCCTCCGGGGTGGATGATTACTTAGTTTGTGTGTGGGTCGGTGGTTGGGTGGGTGGGGTTGGGGTGGCGGTAAAATAAGGGAAAAAAAATGTTTGTCGATTTTTTCTGCTTTCCCAAAGAAATATGCACCTGTGCATTTACTTTGGAAGAGGCTATAAGATAAAGTCAGACCTTCGCACGCAGCCCACATTTTATTACTGGTATCTGGGGATTGTTTACCAAGCAAATCTGTAATGTAGCCACAGTATTCATACTTAAGGAATATAATAATAATACTCTTGTTTTCACGTAAAGGAATTTAATCAGGTGATTACCTCCAAAAGTAGTTAGTGTGTCTGAATGACAATTTGTCAGTATACATATAAAGACACTTACTTCGTATATCTAGTAGTAGTATTATAAAGAACCAACGGATATCATATATAGTTTCCTATACAAACATGCAGTAAACATATCTCATTTCAGTGCTACATTTTATACAAGATATATAAGGTGGACTGCAGTCAGGATTTACTACAGATCTACATGAGACACTATAGGAAATATTTGCTATATATCTAAAAACGAATCACATTTATTTTTTTTAATATGACAGGTTTTCAGACTTTTATTGGTTGAATTCCATTCAAATACATCCAATACTTGTTTTAAAAATGATTTATATAATCCCTTCCAGTACCTGAGTACCTACCATTCAGAGGTTTCCATGCTATTACATGTTGGCTGTTTTCACTGAGTTTTGAAACAGTGCATAACGACTACTAAGCTAGCAGCATGCATCTGCATTGAGTAACTAGCTGTGAGTATTTATCATGTTTCTCATGCACTGGATATAGCATTGTGTTTACATAACAACCAATAATATCTCGTCTATATTGGTTTGCAAAGCCAGCTGGGATGACTTGTGATATAAATAAATAAAACACTATAAATGATGATCAAATGGGTTGATATGTTTATACAATTTCAGGATATTTCTACATAGGAAGGTAAGTGTTTATAAACACCTGACTTTCCGTATAATTATTCAAGTGTATTTTAATCACTGGCAGATCCAGATTTTTGGAAAAGAGGACGGGGGCACTTACGGTTGGTTTTCCTCGTGCGATCTATGATGGCGGACATGCCCAAAACGCAATAGAAATACAAGTTGTTAGGAATCATAAATGTGCTCATATGATCCACTGATGAGATTAGTCTATCATTACGACGTCTCGAACCTTTGGATCCCAAACTGTGATGACTGAAGCTACAAATTAAACCATTTACTTTCACAGTTATTGCATCATAGTATAGGCCAACTCCGTACGAAGAACGGATGGCATAGAGCGTAAAAAAATGTTAGATCTATATAAAGTAGACTAGTAAGTGTAGACTACGGGGCTAAATCGTCTGCATTGCTTGGCATCTTAAACAAAGATATTTCAATCCTACAAACATTAAACAGACAAAGGCATAATGAAGACTCCATGCACCAAATTGATATTCACTGGCAGATCCAGGTTTTCTTAAATGGAGTAGGGGGCACACAGTGGGTTTTGTATGTGCAAAGATTTATGAACATTCCAAACCACGCCTCAGTAACTATTCAGTACAATGATATAAGTTTGTAATTTTGTAAGTTTATTTCAGAAGTTTAGATTGATTCCTGTTGAGGCCATGTGAAAATATTTGAAAATACATTCTAAAAATTCTAACTTTTTATATACTTGGATTTGGGCTACTACAATACTACGACTAATTCGTCTTCAACATTGGGGATTATCCGACACTGGTCTTATAATTGTCAATGGCCCGAACACAGCAATACCATTATATTAAGTTCAAACCTCCAATGATGACCACCTCCATAGAAAGACCAACTGTCTTAGGGGGACACCTTTATAATGAGACTACGTGAATATAACAAGACCAGCTATTGTAGTCCCAAACCTGCATGTAGAGACCTACCGGTACCTCAACACGAGACCACCTCTCTATTGAGACCACCTGAGTTCAGTCCCCCCGATGGTGCTGAAAAGCTATGTTGTAACTACCCGAAAAGTAGTAACCTTTGTCACAATGCTCCCTTCAAAATGCACACTTTTATCATTTTCATAGTCAATTTCCACACCGACTCACACTTATTGATGTGGCCATCTTCATAGGCAATGTTTTCACCAGTTCAAACCGCACAGTAAGTTTAAAATGCTGTACAAAATGATAAAGTGGCTAATTACTACAATAGAACATACATATTGAAACCACCATGTTGAAAAATTCATTAGTCCAAAACGTCATAATAAGACCAGCATCAATCTCCATATAACCACTATATTGAAACAATTTAAGGTAAGCCCCAAAGGTTCTACTGTGCTAATAACTGCCGTTTGAGCGTTCACCTCGTAAGGGTAATATTGGAACAACAGAATCATGACGGATTTCTCTTTTTATGGGTGCTTTTGCAAAGGCTCGTGACATTTCAACTTTGTTGCATGATGTTGATGTGATCAAAGCGCTTGAATACAAAAGTAGGTGTGCTTGCTATCAATAAAACTGCTAAATTGGGTAAATATTATCCTCAATCTTCATTGTTTGCAATATTACACACCACAGTACTTTAAATTGTTATCAAACAGTGCCCATGTACCTAGAGTTTCATTATGTCATTGTTTTTGTATTCTTGGAAATGTTAATTTGGATGCTGGTTCTAAAGTGACCCATCCACCCTCTCACTCACTGCCTCGCTCTGCCCTCAGATGAGTGCCCCCGTTGACCTGGGCGAATCTGGTCTTAAAATGGGGGTTCTACTGTATTAGTAACTGCCGAGTTAACGTTATGATAAGGGTAATATTGGGGCAATGGTGTGCGTCCGTGGCCGAATGGTTAGGGAGTTAGATTCGTGACCAGAAGGTCGTGGGTTCGATTCCCGGTCGGGTCTGGTGGTGGGTGTTGAGCAGACCTACCCCTAGCAGGTTGCACACTGTTCCGCGGTACCTACACGTTAAATAGGTACAGGTCATCGGGTTGAAAGAGTGAGGGAGTGATTGTGTGAGTGATGAGCATTGTGCGCTGAATGTGCTGCCAATGCAAGTATACGAGAACTGATCAATTGATGATCAATAAGTTTGCCAATAACCTGGTGTAAATTGTAAAGTCATTAGAGCCAGACTGGGATCAGGGCTATAAACCACCACATTTACATTTACATTTATGGTGGATTTCAGATGAGCGCCCCCGTTGACCTGGGCGCTGCGATCGCCGCTGGCGACCTGCCCCTCGTGTCCTCCCTCCTGGCCTCGGGCGTCCACGTGAACCGGCCGCTGACCAGCGGTCAAACGCCGCTCAGCCTCGCAGTCTCTTGCGGACACGAGGACATCGTGACCGCGCTGATAGAGGCTGGAGCCTCCGTCAACCAGGTAGTTGTTGATTAGCGAGTAAATTTAACAGTTTACGTGCAGGGAGATACATTATTTTCAATTAATAATGATCCCTATAATAGGGTTATCGTGGTTAAGGTTATCATCCTGTATGGTAAATGTGCTATTTGTTGTGTCGCTACAGGAAATCATATTAGATAGTTGGAGTGTTTTTTTCAGATTGTTTTATCACATACTCCCCTATTTTGCTTTTTAAAAGTATTTTTCATCTTTTCTACCAGCAATTTTATCAAATCAAATTTGAAATATTCAATCATGGTCTAGTCATAGTGACAGTGACAGGAAAAACCTCTGTGTTGCAACTATCAAAGTGTAATATTAGTGACAATTTTGTTGAGATTCTCTGATTCTTTATTTGGACAATGGTTAGTTCTTTCAACAGTGAAGGAGCCGGCCTAGGCTGAAATATTGTACAAATTAGGAATTATAGTCCAACAAAGAGAGGGAAAGAGAGAGATGTGTTATTATGACATCACATCCTGAAGAAGCCAATAATATGAGAGAAAGCTTGATATTGGTTTTTAGTATTCCCTGGGATAATAAATTATCCAGAGCAAATAGTTGTTAACTTGTTCTCTAGTATTTAAAACCTGGCTAGATGAAACTAAACAGTGACATTAGACCATCAAGTTTTAGATGTTGTCAGCACCTGCTGATCTCTTAATCCTTAATCCTTGTGTTGTTATGTTTTGATTCATGTTCTGTATTATATTAAAAACAGTACTGTTTTGTAATTTAATTTGGTTCATTTTACATTATATTCTGAAGATGACCGCAAGGTTGAAAATATTTAATTAAAATGTGAATAAAAAAGATGTTGGTTCAAACATGAAATCGATCCCAGTCAAACCATGAAATCTTTGCTTTTCCCAAAAACCCGGTCGTGCGTTTGGTTTCCGAGGGGCGCGGCTCCCCCACCCCTCAGTGGCCCCGTCGCTCTGGTGTGCCCGGGAGCGAGGAGGCCCTTTACAAGGGGCCCCCCCCATTAAGTTGTTTAAACTTTTATTTTAAGTGAAAATTTGGCTTACGGCCCCGAGATCAACCTAACGCCTTTAATATATTATGAACTTGTTATGTCGGGAAGTAGATTTATGTTTTAAGAGTCATTAAGCCGAGCCAAGATGGTTTTCAAAAATGGGATTTCCTTGAAGATGCAGACAATATGTCTACTTCCTAACTAAATTTTCAGTAGAACCTCCTAAGACCACTTTGACAATTTAGTGGTTTAGCGTCCCATAAAGGTAATGCTTATAATTAGCAACGCATTTAATTATATTAAATCCTTAGGAACTTTTAATTTTAGGGGGGGTTTAAAAAAATTAAAAAAAATTCCTTTTTTGGTTTTTTTTATTTGGCCAACTTTAATTAAAAATTTAGAAAGGTTAAAAACCAAAATTTAAAGGTGAAAAAAAAAAATCATTTAATTAAAACCATTTAAATCTTGGCTTGCTTGGCTTGCAGAGTGACATTTTCCCGGTTTTGGGCCGAGGCTCGGCGCGTGTTCCACCCGCGGGGCCGGCTCGGGCGCCTCCTGGCCCCGCTGGGCCCCCGGCCCCGACGCCGGGCCGCGAGGGGGGCGGGCCCCCGTTTCACCACGCCGCCCCGGCCCTACGGTGGGTGACCCCGCCAAAACCCGGGGCAAAAAGGGGGGGCCGGGGGGGGGAGGGACCCCCCCCCCCCCTCCAAAATACTTCTTTTAAATTTTTTTTAACGAAAACGATCCCAGTCAAAACCCATGAAATTTTTTAAGTCGCCCCCCCTTTTTCCAAAAACCGGGATCGGGGCCTTTTGGGGAGGGTGCGGGGGGCCCCTTGGGGCCCCCCTTTTCCAAAATACAGGCAGAACCTCCAAGTAAGACTCACCTGAGTAGATGTCAACTTGTAGATGTCTACTTGTATGATAAAGGTAACCTTTATAAAAATTCAAGGACTGTTCTTCAACATTAAAGATAAATTGTTTAAAACTTTTTGTTATAATATATATGGTGGACATATCTTGGTCTTGGCTGCAGCCCTCGTGAGATACAACCATTAATTGCTGCCTTTAATGATATTTATAGAACTTAATTTAATGTCCAAAGGGGTGTTAGTATGTCACGTATTTATGTTTTAAGGGCAATGGTCATTTTATAGCAGCCGCACACGGCCACTACGATGGGTTAATCGTCAATACATTTAGGTGTACACTGTTTAAGATATAATATATGCAAATATGTATTTTACTTGCCTGTCGTACTATTGATTAAGCAGTAGAACCTCCCTATTAGGACCACCCTGTGACCAGTATTAGGTGGGACCCAATAGAGAGGTGGTCTCTAAACAGTGGTTCATTTTTAGTAGTTTTATGAAGGGTTTGGACCGTGAAAGTGGTCTTATTATAGAGGTAATATCAATAGAGAGGTGGCCTTAGTTGGAGGTTCTGCTATATGGCCATGGCTCGAAAGTGGGGATGGGGAGGGGGGGAGCGCAAGGCCCCCTGTTTCACACCAAAAATACAGTAGAACCTCCATGTAAAACCATTCTAAAATTAGATTCAAGAAATTTATTAAAAAGTTGCCCCAAAAGGGGGAATTTGCCCTAATTTTTATTTTTTAATGACCTTTTTTTATTACTGCAACCTTTTTTTTGGGTTTAATTCCTCGGGTTGGGTCCTTTCCTTTAAAATTCCCCCGGGATTAAAAAACCTGTGGTTGGTACATTTTTTAAAAAGGGAAAGTTATGTTTTAGGTTTTCTCTATTCAAAAAAACCTTTTTCCCTTTTAAAAAATATGACCATATTTCCCCGGTCCCCCAAACCCTTTATAAAAACTTTCCCCAAAAAAAAAACCCTTATGGGGGCCACCTTTTCCCCATTGGGACCAATTGACACTTGGGCCAAAATGGTTCCCCATAAAGGAAACTGTTTTTTTATATACTCATAGGTTTGATTTACGGCCATTTAAAATAAAAACTATTTTTTTTTAAAAAGGTTTAAAACCTTTTTAATGTTGCATTGGTTATGCAGGGGTTTAAAAAAATAAAAATAAAAACCCATTTTAAATAACCCCGGGGCCCCGAATTTTTGGGGGGGCAAAAAAATCTAAGACCCCTATTTTTTTGGGAAACCCAAAACCCCAAAAAAAACCCCCCAAATTTTTTTTAAAACTCAAAAACAAAGACCCAAAAAGTTTTTTATTCCCAATTTTTTTTAAAAAATTTTATTTTTTTGGTTTTTTAAAATTTTTAAAAAGGGGGAAAACCAAAATTGCCCCCTTTTATAAAAAATTTTTTGTTTTTTGGCCTTCCCAAAAAATTTCCCCCCCCTAAATTTAATAAAAATCTTTTAAATTTTTTTCTTTGGCTTTTAAACCCCTAAGCATTTTACCCCCAAAAAA
>CM032660.1:2689121-2700190 GCA_019095985.1 Streblospio benedicti | reverse complement strand
CCCCCGGCAACGGTTTGACCCCGGTTGCATCATCCGTCACCGGGGAGCTATAATTTAACTGTTCTCGATCATTCCGGCCGGAGGGATTTTCTTGGGCCGGGTATTTCACAGCAGGCCCGGCGTGGCCATGGACCCAGTTCAAAGTTGCCCTGAACCGGTTTTGGCGAGATTCCGGGACAGCCTCCGGTTGAAACTCCGGTGCTAACCGGAGGATTTTGACCGGGCCGGAGGAGGATTTAGGCTCCGTTTCTCGCTAATGTTTACAAACAAACACTGCCACAGTCCGGTACATAGCAGCCGGAATCAGCATGTCCGGGCACCCCCTAAAAATGTTGAATCCGGCCGGAGTCTTCCAGATTCGGGCTAAAGTGTAATAGGGGGTAAGTCCGCGTTAATTAGCAACGTGCAAAAAATCGAATCACTTTGGTGTCACGTGTGTTGTATGTAAAATCGCATCCCGTGTAAAGATGCATCTTTACACGGATGCGGTTTACCACACAACATACACAATAGTTGGCAGCTGTTGTGTATAGTCGATGTGCATCAATCTGATTGGACCGACGTAAATTAATGATGTCATATAATAACGTAACTTTGGTACTGTATTTTACGATAAAATGCCCACCAATTAATCAATCAATAACCTTTAAAAAGTCATTTTTAGACTAGGTGGCTGTTTGGCTGGTTCCGTGTATACCAGAGAGAGATAGTTTAGCGCTCTAAGTTCATTTATCATTTCAAGAAATGGCTTTACTTGGGTAGACAAGATAGTATATAGAATCAAATTTCCAGTACCAAACATTTGTGTTAAACGTAGGGAAGACCTAACTATATTGCCAATATTGTGAAATATCATGTTCGTACTCCTAGCTTGAGACTCACTGTTGGCTGCTTGCTGCTGGTGAGCCCAGGTTGCCACGTACATCTAGTATCTTCTCTAGATTGTTATATTTGTAAATATACAACATTAAAATTGATGAAAGTATAAATGTCAGAAAAGAGCAGATTGAACATTTTGAAAAAATATAAAAAGTCGTTTTTTTGGCTGGTGGTCCAGCAAGGTGGACATATGTCCAACGAATGCAAAGACGCTCCACCTAATTCTACTCTACCCCCTCATACTTTGAACCTGAGACATCAGTGACCGTGAATTGTGCCGTTTGCACAGACGAAAGTGAAGAGATGGTTTGGGAGATGGTGGATAAACACTACCAATTCTATCGGCATGCTATCGAACGGAAATGTAATGATCTGAAGAGTGCTCCCTATGAAATGATGAATGAGTGTGATTCGGGTCAAAAGAATTCACAATGGACCAAACCAGGGTGGACGGAAGGAGACGGCAGCCCCTCTAAATTCATTACGGATAGCAAGTTGAAAATTCCATGGCATGAAAGGTCAATCTGCATCTGTGACACAACTGGCTGCAACAATAACACTTTTGAAGATATGATGTCTGCCAAGAGACCGAAACTCATGGTAACCTCTGATGCATCCCTATTTAGGCAATTAAAGTTGCTCTTCCTTATGGCAATCCTAGCTGCATGTAAAAACACTATCTGAATTATTTTTCCCCTTTGGGAGATACAATATTGTTAATAAATTAACATTGTACAGCCTGTGTCATTGATGTAAGCAAACAAATTGTATTATATTGCTACTATTGACTAGTGTGCATCATTTGTGTTCTATATAATATGAAGCATCAATTAAGCAATACATTATGTACCGTGTATATGTATTGAAAATATTATTGAATTCTTGTTTGTTGCTGCTTTTGTGTTTTTTCGTTATTTCTGTTCAATTTTTTTTCGGAACTATTAGTTTACAATAGGGAACATGTTTGCTTGTTGAATAAATAAATTTAAAAAGAAATGACATTGTACAGCCAAATTAAATTTAATTGTATTGGGCCATGTATCCAAATGCATACAGTAGAACCTCTCTAACAAGACCACCTAGAGGTGGGCTTTATACAGAGGTTCATTTTGGTACATTTATAAAGGGTTGGGACCCTGAAAATGGTCTTATTATTGTGGTGGTCTCACTAGAGAGGTGGTTTTAATTGGAGCTTCTACTTTACATGTATATAGATCAGAGAACATCATTAGTGCTTAATATAGGGATTATTCAAATGTATCCAAAAGCATAAATACAGGCGTTCTAACCATTGTCCATGGTCAATGGATAATCCACGTAGAAAAGACTAGTAAAATACCCCACACATATTCACGTAGAAAGGACCCAGAAATACCCCCATACCACCGCCAACTCATGTGTAAAATGTTGCTGGCTCACCTTTTTTTCCATCAAATATCCACGTGGATAAGGATGCATCGTTTCTACGTGGATTCCACTATAAATTGCCTACTGGGATGTACAGCATGAGCAAAATCGGTTTATCGGTAAACAGCTCCTTGTCCGGAGACATACATACATGTAACTGTTAAAAATCTATATGCATCGTACCTTTGGTTCACAAATATTGTAGAAAAATTCAGCAATGAGCCTAACATTTGCAAACCAGCAAAGGGTACTGTACGTCTAAAAAAAAAGAGGGCGCAAAATATATCAGAATAGAACAATTGTTGAAAGATTAAAGAGTAGACAAAAAATGGCATTGGCAGTAGATCTAGATATTGTAATTATAGTACTACTATAACAAAGTAGTATCCATATAAGGCAGCACCATGGTGAAAAAACATAAAACACATCTCCAATTTCTTTATAATATATAAAACAATATGATGCTATCTGTAAAAAATATCATATGTTATTGAACAAGCTGTTGAAGATGAAAATAGACGATGAGATGACTATGTACGAAGTTCAAAAAGTTCAAATCATTTCAAATAAATGTGCATTTCCATAATATACGCCACTCACCATACAGCATATAACCATAAACAATTGCACATGTATGCCGCACCCACACGGAGTCTCCCCTGGAAAAGTAGTTGTAACAAGTTAAGGAGACTTTCGGAGATGAAAGAATTCTCAAAATGTGCTTGTTTTTTTTTTTTAGAATAAAAGTACATTCATTTCCTTTTTTTAAAATGTATAACACTTTAGGGGTTTCGGGAAGAAGAATTTGGTTTATGGACCATACAAAGATCATGCATAGAATTTAGGCATTGCAGGCAAAATTAACATTGACTGATTTTTTTATTGTCTTTTTGTATGGTCTTTTTGTATGGTCCATAAACCAAATTCTATTCCCGAAACCCCAAAAGTGTTATACACTTTTTAAAAAGGGACATGAATGTTCTTTTATAATAAAGTAAAAAACAAGAACATTTTGAGAAATATTTTATCTCAAAATTTTTTTATCTCCAGAAAGTCACCTTAATCAAAGTATTGGTATATGATAACTACAATCCAGGGATTTTCATCATGGACACAAAGCAAACTCACACATACTGGTGAGAATCATTCCTGATAAATATAACGGTCAGACGAAGATTTACGGGTTCGAATCAAATAAGTCCATGTACATGTAATTGGTAATTGTATCGGGAGGGACTGAGAATACTTGTCTATTTGACAAGCGACTCAAAAACAAAGCTATGCAGTAAACACCGATGTCTCTCAAACAAAGGGAGCTAATGTACAAATAGCCGAAGTGGGGAAGCGGCCCTAAAAATCCCTAGTACATATATAAGGTGCATTGGCGGGTCAATATTTTCATGAAAAGCGCCCCTAGTATGCGCAAAACCAGTGTTTCTTAATCTTGAAAAAAAAATGGAATGCCACTGTCTATATATTGGCTTCGTTGTGCTATCAATATTGATTTTATAGCAGCTAATAGTAAACAACAACCATTGAGTCTATTTTGCAGCTAATATAATTATTTATCTGTAATTGGGCATTTAAACAATAATAAATGATCCATAATGGTCAAAAATCAATATTTGATCATAATATTGACCATTTGGGCCCATGTGAACTAGGGTTCTTGTGGTCACCATTTCCAGAAGAACGGATGCAATTAATTATTGGGTCTAGCCAGTATATAAAACACTGGAATATTTGGACCCATACGACGCCATCAACATATTTAGGTTACCATTGACGTCAATGTGGCAGACTTCGTCTGGAACTTTTCTTATAAAATCGCCAATTGCTATCCAACATTTTGAGCATCCCAAATATAAGATTCACACCGCTACCTAGAAGCGCAGTAAGGCAATTGCCTGACCAATAATTTGTGTGGGGAAAAATAATGCAATAATTCAATTACAGTAAAACTAGAAATGTTTGTGCATGATTTAATCCGCGAATTTGTGAGTAGGTGCAAAAAACGCAAACTTAATAGTCAGCAAAGATTAATTGCTTATGTAAAGTAGAACGAACTCGCAAAGTTAAATAGTCACAAAAATACTTCATAAATGAAAATCGCAAAGTTTAATAGCCACGAAATATTCTAGTTTTACAGTATGGTCTGACCAATCATTTGTGAAAAAATAAAAATCGATGATTATAGACTACAACTTTTAAATGGCCTTACCAAACTCATTTTGCTTCCAACGGGCCTGACATTGTTGGTGAACAATCTTCAGTAATCATATGGTGTCCATGACAAAAGCCAAAATTAGCGTATTAATATATGTGTGGAAATCCAACATACCATATTGGATCTTTGTAGATTTCCTCGTCATACAGAAAGCAGTAGAGACACGACACACTCACTATGACAGCATGGATGTTGGGTTGATTCTGAAAAAAAAAAATGAATGAATGAAATTCAGTGGCTACTTTGAATAAACAAGTTTAACGTTGATAGCTTCCCTCCAATGAGTTCATGAATTAGACAAAATGCATATGATGACAAAAACTACCAATTTTTAGCATTTTTATGAATATAGAACAATGCAATTGCACTCAACGAGCTACCAATCTAAAAAATAATATAAATTAACATGCCACGTAATTAAGTTAGTCATTGCCTAAGAATTTTCAGGTTCACGAGTCACTGTGATATTCTGTATTTCATCATGCTAAGAGAAGATGATGTATGATCAAGTTATCATCTTTGGATTGACGTTCTGATGTTTAGGATGTTAGATAAATATTGTCACTTCATATGCTTTAATAATTATTGCAATAAACATTTCTGAATATCTAATCTACGTATTAACCCTGGATCAACCTGTCTCGTTTGCTGCCACCATTATTACTTTATATTTTCTGTCTGTCACGAAACACGTCAACTCAGCTGAAAAGTGTCAAATCACTTTGTCGCTGCTTCAGTATCTTAGCAAGGATGATCTTAACGATCACCAAACATCATCCATTATTGAGCACTCACCGTGAGTCCCAGTCAATTTTCTTCTTTTTGGGGGGGTTTTGTAGACAGGGGAGCAGGCTTCAGAGATCAGGGGACAAACATATCTATAGCTGGCCAGGAGCACTGCGCTGACGATCACTGTGGGGTAGTAGGACCGGTCAGCCACGTCCATGTGACCCTCCAGATCCAGGTCGTCTGCCTTCATACTCAGTGTTGTTGGTTCAGAAGGGCGATTCTCAAACACACTCATATCAAACCTGCAATTAGAAACATGTATTAATGATATCCTATTATTACGTACGTGGCAGTGGTCGCATTTTATTTGTAATTGTCTCTACTTACCACTGATTCCTTCTCTTCACCACGATATCAACTTCTTCTTTTCCTTATATAATTTTATTTTTTATTTTGATTTAAAGAAAGGCTTTACGTCTCCCTAGAGAGCTACTCAAATTTTACGAAATTTTTACAAATTTGCTACATATTTCTTTTGCCAAAATTAAAATACAACTGATATTCTTAATTTGAACATAAAACCAAAACAGTACTGCTCATGTTATAGTGCAGACTGTTTAAATTATACTCAGTAATATAACATTAACCATACATGACATAAATCACAAAGCATATATGGTGAACAAACAATGCATTTAACTGGTGTTGGGATTATTTATTACCACCCTGCTGACAGTTTCCAACTTCTGAGACCAAGGATGTAAGCTGGGGGTAACAGAGACAACAGTTCAGCCGTGTAAGCTTTTTAACAGCCCGCTGCTTGGGATGATATAGTATCAGTCTGGTCTCACAACCTTGTGTGAGTTCGAGTCCCGCCAGGGCCACTTGGTATAGTCAAATGGAAGCTTAGGGTTGTAAAACCTGTCTTCGGCTATATCTATCGTTCACAGAAATATGCTTGCTTAAAAGACGTGAGATAGAGAAAAGTTTGAAAAATGTATCCACAAGCACTGGGAAGCACATATATACTCCAGCCAAAAGCTAACTGGTAATGGTGTAATCTACTTTCAACGTATTAGCCCAATATAATACGCATTTTCCTATCCCAGCTCACTTATACAGGTATGCCTGTCTTTCCCTACCAATCCAATCCTAATGTGCAATTGCTATTTACGAATAATTAAAAATTTTACTTGAATTGATTGTATTAGCACTTCCCTGATTATTTTGCATCCTTGTATGATTGTAATAATTCCTAACAGCTGCTTAATAGTGACACCCGGTTTTTATGGGAAACATGTACCATTCTGAGAATACAAAACGTAATTCTGGGCATAATACAACTTATAATTCATCCCTTCTAATGTTGAGACGAATGGAAATATGAATTCCTGTTCCCAGTTCTAGCTAAAATATGCATTGTTCCGTTTTGTCACAACTGTCCATTTTTACTTAGAACAGGGAAAACGGATTCATGTTTAGGGTCCCTGTACAAAGGATTGGTGAACTGATAATATTATGGTCAGGAAATAATTGAAAAAATGATATTTTTACAATAACATGAAATCACACACTTTGTTAAAAAAATATACAACGCTGGCCTCCATTATTAGGACTTGATTTCATTAGAAATGTACTCTTGGCTGGGGATGGTCTGCAAGAGGTGGAAACTGAAGCTGTAGTATTGAGCACTGGGGAAAGTGCTGATGGAGTGGATTTATATAGGTCTACTCTCTGTTCTACTGTCATCCTCCAATGTTGCCAATGCTATCTATTAAATTGTTCGACACAGTAACGTGCGTATATATTGCTTCAAGATATACCTTTTATTATAATGTACTCTATATGCATATACACTGCAACGCAAGGGCATACTTCAAATGACAAAATGAAAAGATCAGCCAGTATATGAAAATTTCAACCTGTATTTCAAATGTAGTCCCAAGTAATCTGGTTTTACACACCGTCTCACTGTGTCGACGCTAGGCGAGGTAACGCGCGTTCAGCGCATCATTTCAGGATTTCAAAATGGCGGACAGTATTCACATACAATTTTGTTTGGGTTATTTGACCAAAATTAATTCATTGATGGTTGCTGCATTGTCTTTGGATATCAATTTTTCGTGTACAGACTATGATCAAAACGTAATTGTGTGGGTGATATATAATTCAATTTAGCTGTATGAGCACTCCTATTTTTTTAGCCCGATGCGGTAACTCCCGTAAGTGATGAGCATAATGTATACTCTGACCCCTTAATGAAAAATATTGATAGAAAGTTTAGTAATAAACGTTAATGTTCTGAGAGAATTTTTAAATTTGAGTGAAGAATAATAAACAGAACTTTTTACTACTGTTTTTTGTGAGGCAGCAAGGCAATAATCCGAGGGCACCATTTTAATTCATTTTTACAATGATTCATTATATTCATTCATATTCTATTTAACATCCTCAACTTAGATTTTCAAATAATATTGGTTTCATAACAAACTGTGTAGAAACAAATAAGATTTATTTTGAACCAACATTTCAATGTTTTATTGT
Organism: Streblospio benedicti; assembly: GCA_019095985.1. Taxonomy (NCBI): domain Eukaryota; kingdom Metazoa; phylum Annelida; class Polychaeta; order Spionida; family Spionidae; genus Streblospio; species Streblospio benedicti. The sequence continues at coordinate 2,692,404 of CM032660.1, read as the reverse complement.
GTGCATAATTATTGGTGTAACTTTAACATTATGTTATACACTGGAGATAAGCAATTCTAAATTCATATAATGTAATAGTTTAGCTCATAATCATTACTTTCACACAGACATAAATATCTCTGGATTATATCACAACTAACTTGAGTATAATAATTGAAAAAACACGAATTGAATTGCGCTGTGAAAAAAGTTTAACAGTTCACATTAACGATTTATATTCTAAATTTTAATCACTAATAGTAGTAATATAAGCAAAGAGTATTCAAACTGCACATTTACATTACCATAAAGTTGTGAACATTTACATTTATGTTTGACAATTACATTCTTGTTAAGAAACGTTTAACTCCTAAACACACACTGATCACCATGAAAAGAATTCTTAAGATGTTATTATGGTATAAACTAATGCATTTTGAGTATACAGGAACTTACAGAATCTACTAACAATGTCAATATTATGCATATGAGAGTGGTCAAAATGTCCAATTTTGTTATTGCGTCGCTTCAGCTCAGCTGCTGAAGCAAGCATTGTGTTTCGCTCGTTTGAAACTAACTAACTATGTATGTATCTATGTATGTCTCCGGACAAGCTAGCGGGCGTACCGATGAACCAATTTCATTCAAACTTTGCACAACTATGAGGTTTGAGGCGACACCGAAGTGATTTCGGCAATCTGCCAATTAAACTGCGCTTTCCACAGGGCAATTATGGTCCATTTACAACATTCTTATTACTATATTGAATTGACAATTACAGATCAATATATTGTATTAGCTGCAAAATAGACTAGTTGATGCTGTTTGCTGGTATACATGTTGGATCAATAAATAGACAGTGGCATATTATTTGTGGCTGGTATTGTAGTTGTGTACTTTTAATCATGATTTCCAAAACATTTTAGTCAACAACTTTATTGTCCATAAGTCAACGTTGTTCTAGTAAAAATACATCATTTCCGTATATATCTTAATTGCCCATAAGTCAATTTTGTTCTAAGCGACGCTGTGTTCTTTGAACACTTTTTGATCTAATTCTAGTTTGTATTTTCATAATTTTCTGGCAGGACTAGAACAACTTCTTTAGAACTTCAAACACCTCAAACCCTCCCTCAAACGAGTTATTTCTGTTTGTGTGAATTGCCGTGTTAACGGACATAGTTGGGGTAACAGGACATTTGAAATATCTCTGCTATTTCAAATGGCAGGTTTTAAATATGAACTTTAAAATGATAACATTTCTTATTACAGGCTCAAAACGTTTTTTTTAAAAATACGTTTGTGTTAAAAACTATTGGTATTTCAGAATGTGTAGAAGTGGGAATAACCGAATGTCCAGTTGGTGGGAGTAACACATGTCCACCAGACCAGTGGGGGTAACTGTACATTTTATTTTTGTTAAGTTGGTCATATAATATCCATGAAACATAAAGGAGGATTGATTTAGAACTATTTTCGCAGTGGCACTGCTATACAACTGACACCTCAAACCCGCCCTCAAAGGCTTTATTTCTGTGTGTGTAAATTGTGGTGGTAACAGGACATGTTGGGAGAAACAGAGGGTTATTCTTATAGATCGCATTCAGGTCAACTCAACACAATCAACATTAGAGGAAAAAGCATCAGATATGTTATCACCCAGAACATATAATGGCTTACTTCATATCAGTGGAAAAAAGAGAAACTCTTAAAACAAAAAAGCAATCCAGCAATAAATCATGTAAAAAGGTGCACCCAGATGTATTGTATCCACTTAAAATATATAAGTGTGTAAAAGATCGATACGACTATCAAAGTTGATAAATATAGTGAAAGAAAAATTGTATGCAAGTGCCTTCTGCCATGTTGAAATACTGAAATGATGCGCTGAACGCGTGTTACTTCGCCTGCCGTCTGGTCAGTGGTCAGTGTATAATATACCTAACCACAGCAGGCAACAGAAAAACATCACGCCATGCATTAATAACTGATACCCAGGCTGTGCACAATGATTAATAGATCCAAAAGTGCTCAAAGAACACACGGCCGCTAGAACAACGTTGATTTATGGGCAATTTTGATATATACTGAGACGGTGTATACTTTTACAATGAAGAATTTTATGAATTTGAGGAGAAAAACACCAGAATGAATTTACAGCAGTGACCAATACAATGCAATATCAACTAGATCAAAAGTGTCTAAAGAAATCACTGCGTCGCCAAACGACGGTATGGGCAGTTAGATATATACTGAAATAATGTATACTTACAATCAAGAAATTTATGAATTTGAGGAGAAAACACCAGAATGAATCAGAGTCAATATAACCAGCAAAAAGATATTTGTGTTGTCATACAATAGTAGTGAATAACAAGATGATAATCAATATCAGTTTCAAATCCAATAATCAATTTTGCTGCTTGGTTGGAATATATTGATTTTTTCTTGCTGGCTAAGTGCATTGAATATCATTAAAAATGTTATAAAAGCGCTTCTAGAAAGCAAAATTTAATCGGCAGAGCACCCAAATTCGAATCACTTTGGTGTCTTCATGCCTGATAGTCGATGTAAAAGTTTGAATGAAATCGATGCAAAGTTAAAAGCTCTAGCTTGTCCGGGACATACATACATACATGCAAACAAACATTAGTTAAAGGGCCCCATAAAAATAATAAAATGTTTCTCGTCCCTCCCTCCTGTGAATAGTGCAGACTCCTGAGCTGAACATTTTTATTGCCTCCCCAGTGATAAAAAATAAAATTGCCCTCCCGCCTGGCTGCAGACAAGACGGCCCTGTCCCTGTCATTTGTTTGCTCGATCTATGCACGCTAGATATTATACTTCTTTAATTATACTATATTATACTATAATAGTTTGTTATTACAGCTCAATACAATAAAAGTTGTTTTATAAGTGATGTTTTATGATTTTGATAATAGAAAGACATTGTTCACATACAATCAAAACATATGTAGTTCATTCTTGGCGCAATATTCAAAATGAAAGATTTTCAAGCGGAAGAAAAATTTTTAAAAAAGTGAATCCCTCCTCAATTTTTTTTATAATATAAGGACGGAAAATCAGCAAAATAAAAAATAAAAAATAAAAAATAAAATTGACCCCCCTCCTATGTGTGTACGAAAAATAGCCAGGGAGAAACATTTTATTAATTTTATGGAGCCTTAGTTACAAGCGAACAAACACAATGCTTGCTTCAGCAGCTGAGCTGGCCAGCGAAAACGCAACAACCGCCACTATGTATATTATATTTGACTCTGTCATGCTAAATATTTATTTGCTT
>CM032660.1:2646704-2689021 GCA_019095985.1 Streblospio benedicti | reverse complement strand
TATTAAAACCACCTCTAAAATATGACCACGTTTCATGGCCTTAAACCTTAATAAAGCTACCAAATTGAACCTCTGTACAAAGACCACCTCCCTATTGAGACCACCTGACACTTGTCACAAAGGTGGTCCTCATAGAGAGGTTCTACTGTATATTTTATACGTCTGGTAGGTCGATATACGGCCGCGCAACATTAATCAAGCTATTATGTTTTTAAACTGTATTTAAAATTTTTAATGTTATATGCACTGTTGCATTACATGTATGGAATGAACAAATGAAAAAATAAACTAACCTATATTCTTATCAGAAATACCCCGTTGGGGGCCCCGATTTTGAGATGACAAAATATCTAAGACCCCTCATTTATTGGAAGCCAAACCCCAAAGACCCCCTAATTTCCATAAATCTCAAAGCAAAGACCAACAGTTTTTTTTCAATTAATATGTTATCTGTGGTATGAGTAAAGTGAAGCATGATGCATGATGATATTTTGTTGTTGCCTTCAAGTTTCATATAGATCTTTTAATTTCTGGCATAAACTATATTCATTTTACAAAAAAAAAATAAGACTCCCCATTTTGAACTCTCCGTACAGCATACCTACCCCAAACAGATGCTAGTGCCCCACCCCCCTCCCCAACCCCCCCAATGGCAGGTCCAGGAGGTGCAGGGGCGCGCTACCCCATTTCCCCACCAAAATACCTTATTTCATAAGTGTGTTGACATGTTTACTATGGATCGCGTGTACGAAAACGCATGCAATCCTTCAAGTGCACCCCAGTCCCTTTTCTGAAATTCTGGATCTGCCAGTGAGTTTGTAAGGGGGTGGAATGTAGGGAAAAGCATCGTCCGAAACCGATATGTTCGTGCAATCCAAATAATGGCCTTTATGTGTAACTTGCATCAGCCAAATGGATAATAATATGATAAAGGAGAGGCCGTTGTGTCATCAGGACAGTTTATTACATGCAACATTCATGATTGTATAAAAATGATCAGTCATATAGTACTGATAACACGAGATTTCAAGAAGTATTAAAAATGTGAAATACTTCACCACGGCTTGTTTGTTTTTTCTTTCTTTATTTTTTTTTAATTTTGTCATTTGAAACGGGTTTTGAAAAGGAATTTGATTATTTAATTGAAGGAGTAATTAAGTATTTTCATTAGTAATCTACTCAAATGAGCTAAATCAACAGATGAAGTTGCCTTTAGTTTTGGCATAAACATATTTTCTGTTTGAGAAAATATAACGGAAAGTATTTTGAACGCGTCGTGATAAACCACAATAGAAGTGGGAGCCAAAGGGTTAAAGTAACATAGCTAGAGATGTGTGGCAGGCAGAGGGCTAATGTAGTATGGCTTTAGATCTGTGCGGTGAGCAGCGACAGAGGTCACAGAGGTCAGATGACAGCTAATTACAGTGCACCCCCTCCAAGTAGAACCAACTCTATAATAAGACCACCTTTCACTGTCCCAAATTTGCATAAAGCTACCCAAAATGACAAAACGAATCTCTGTATAGAGACCACCTATTCATTGAGACCACTTAATTAACATTGGTCCCAAAGGTGGTCCTAATAGAGAGGTTCTATTGTATAATCACAACATGGGACGGGACCTGCCATATTTGGGGGCACTTGGCTTCTACTTGGGTCACGTGACCAGCCAGATGTGTAGACGTGATACAGTAGAACCTTCAATCAATACCACATCTCTATTGAGACAATTTTTATAATAAGACCACCTTTATCAGTCCTAATCCAGCCTCCGAATGATTCCAATGAGAACCTCAATATAAAGACCGTCTCTCCATTGAGACCACTTAAAGTGGTCTAAATAGAGAGTTCCTCCAGTACAAGAGACCCCGCCGCCGGGACACAATCATCTCAGCATCTCACTACACTCAGGCTTGTCACACAGAAATAGAACTAAGTGCAACAGGCTACAGATACCACAGCTGATATGTCAGTGTATGTATAATAATAGAAGCAGTAGTTACAGCAGGTTCGTCCCAGGTGAACTCTCGCTGTCCTTGCTTTGGCCGGTGAACTCATCACAGAGAACAGCTGTACAGGAGCCTCTATTATTAGAGTGGTCGGCGTGAGTTGTGACTATAATTCTGTCACATTGCTGAGTGATCTAAACACCTGGTTGTATATGTTTTTGAGGGCGTGATTTAGGTTAATTTTGTAAAAGAGTAATCAAAATTCTTTCTCATATAAACTTGTAGTTTAGTAGGTCCTAAAAACAGTTTTGTTTATTTGCTGGTTAAACGAATTGTCGCTCTATTCTTTTTTTTTATATCGTTTCCCTACAAGTATGCATGTTTGTATGTATGATTTATTTGTGTGATTGTGTATTGGTATACATTCTTTTCTATCTATCTTATTTTTTTTTTTATTTTGGCCTATTTTTTAATTAAGATATTGATGAATTGCGATGATGAAAGCTTTTGTATGATCGTACACTACATTTGTTTAACGTGATGAGACATGCCCATTATATGTAATAAATATTTAACTCCTGTTAATATCTATATTCATGGTCCATGCAAAATTTGCATGACAATTTAGCATAAAATTAATGTAAAGAAATAAAAATTAGCTATTAAATCAAAAGACACGCCAAAGGAGCCGAAGCTATGATAGCACGACCTCACTCGTCCTACTCGCCGAATTGCACCATTCAACAGATGCTCACAGATGTATTTATAAGTCTTATAATTAAACCACTCATCTGATTATGGTTGGTATATCTAGATTAGCTCACTATAATACTGTGCGTACTGAGAAACCTTCAATTACTATGACTAAACTGTTAGGTGGGTGTAATTTACATCAATGTTTATAATGACGACATGCATTCACTTTAGTCAATTAAGAATGATGCTTTTATCAATGGTGTGTTAAGTGAGGAAGTCTACTGAATATTAACTTCTTATCTGAGCATTTGAGTTTTATTTTATTTTAATGGGAATGTGTTGCTCCTTGGCCCACTTCGATCTATGAATGCCCACTTAATTGTATTTTACTTGGATGAAAATTGGTACAATTTATTAAAATTATTACTACTTATTGTTTTAAGTATAGTTGTTTACATAGATACCAACCAATTTGGTATCCAATGATTAATGTTATTTTTGTTGTGTCAATTTGGCATATGTTGTTTAATTGTGAAAGGGAACCTGTGAGTTTCGAAATCGATTAAAATCATATTTAAAATTTGTAGTTTAAAACTATTTTTTGGAAGAAAAGCAAGTTACATGCTTAAGTAATTGAATTCTGTTTTGAAAATATCATATTTCATGTGTAAAAACAACTAAAACAAGATGTAATAGTATTGAGACTTGTGTCTTTATTCATTAACTAACTATTATACTATAAATGTACAAAAGTTGACCGTTGTTCTGCGACCAGTGTTACGTACAACATCTAAAAACGTTGCTGCTAGCAGCTAACTACATATCACAAGTTGATTTTAAGAACGAAATCAGTTCTTTGATGTTACAGTTTGATGACCAGTTGAAGGCCAGTCTCTAGTAGTAGCACCAAATGACCATTAACCCCCCATCTGTGTCCAAAAAGACACAAAAGTTCCGTTCCCGTCTGATCAAGATCCAAATTCTCCTCAAGTCCATAGTTCGAGTTGGCGGTTGTCGTCAGGTTGCTTTATGATACTGTCGTTTGCGATGATTTGCAAAACAAGTTGTTGTTGAAGCAGTAGTGATGAGATAGAGTAATACAAATAGTAGTAGTGGTGATAGTAAACAACCGTGGAGGGAGACATCATGAAGAAGAAGGCGCTTAGAAGCACTTCCTGTGCACGATGGATGGGCCAGACTCGTCGTACTCCTGCTTGGAGATCCACATCTGCTGGAAGGTGGACAGGGAGGCCAGGATGGAGCCGCCGATCCATACGGAGTACTTCCTCTCGGGGGGAGCGATGATCTTGATCTTCATGGTGCTGGGGGCCAAGGAGGTGATCTCCTTCTGCATCCTGTCGGCGATACCCGGGTACATGGTGGTGCCGCCGGACAGGACGGTGTTGGCGTACAGGTCCTTACGGATGTCCACGTCGCACTTCATGATGCTCTGGTAGGTGACGTCGGCGATGCCGGCGCACTCCATGCCCAGGAAGGCGGGCTGGAAGAGGCACTCGGGGCAGCGGAAGCGCTCGTTGCCGATGGTGATCACCTGGCCGTCGGGCATCTCGTAGCTCTTCTCCAGAGAGGAGGAGGAGGCGGCCGTGGCCATCTCCTGCTCGAAGTCGAGGGCGACGTAGCACAGCTTCTCCTTGATGTCGCGGGCGATCTCGCGCTCGGCGGTGGTGGTGAGGGAGTAGCCGCGCTCGGTGAGGATCTTCATCAGGTAGTCGGTGAGGTCCCGGCCGCCCAGGTCGAGGCGGAGGATGGCGTGGGGCAGGGCGTAGCCCTCGTAGATGGGGACGCCGTGGGTGACGCCGTCGCCGGAGTCGAGCACGATGCCGGTGGTGCGGCCGGAGGCGTACAGGGAGAGCACGGCCTGGATGGCTACGTACATGGCCGGGGAGTTGAAGGTCTCGAACATGATCTGTTTGGGGGGAGAAGAGAGATGGTTGAGTAATGGTGACACGAGAGATGGTGCGTATTGGGCGCTATCACAACCTCGTTTTATGCATTCATGATGTTTGGAGAAATTAGTGCTTGTAATTCACACGGGTTTTTTTTTTCGTCTGCTTTCCCACGCTTTTTAATGTGGTTCACAAGTGAAGGATTATCGGTCACGTAGTACACATGTTTTATGTTCATCGAGGATTGATGCTACTTAATTGTGGTTGAGTAGGAAACTATATGTTTAACTATTTATGCGACGTGCGCGCAGACGTGAAAACGCCCAGTTTCCTTTTGCTGTGTACCACACACACACACAGCCACATTTGACTTGCCCAACCGACATTTAGTATTTGAATACATTGGTGGGCAGACATACATCAACGCTATTGCGATCATAAAATGACTACAACGTAACTTTGACACTGTAAAGATTGTCAACATTATTGATCATGGCAATTCACGTCGTAAACTCAAGCAATAATCTATTTTGTGACTAAGTGGGAATCGTACTGAAAAGTACCAACACTAGTCAAACTAACCGGTGTTTTCACAGCATCCCTTCTTATCATCACAATTCTCTAACCCTCTATTAATGTCTATTCTCAAGTAAACCCCCAAGTCACAGCACACCAGGTGAAAACATTGTCACGTGACCGTATAAATGCACGGGAAAGTGGCCGTTTTTGACGACGTGATATTTCTGTACTTAACGTTGCTATATTGTGCTCGTTATGAATTACAACTCAATGTATAACAAGCTGGGCAGTTCATGGAGCGGAGGGTGCTATAAGGCGCTTTAACATATCTGACGTTAATACAGCGTACAGTGTGTACTATTGCCAAACAATCACAATGCACATACGGATGTCTTTATGACAAACGCTGCTTTTCAATTTTTAGAACTACTCCACACTTTGCAGACGTTTTATTGTTTACAATGTACGCCAGTACAGCACACGTGTGTTTATTGTCACCCAAACGGAAATGAGTGTTTTCTTGAGAATAGTAAATAATTCTGAATTGCCAAGACAACAAATTTTGCCGCACTGCACAAAAAGGGGACCACTATTTACAGTATAACCTCTCTATGAGGAGCACTGTTGCTAGGATGTCTCAATGGAGTGGATGTCTTTAAACGGAGGTTCCATTTGGAGTCATTTTTAAAGATCGGGACGGAGAAAAGTGGTCTTATGGATCTCAATAGAGAGGTTGTCTTAATGGGAGGTTTTACTGTATACATCGTCGGTTCTCACGGCTTAATCCATCACACAACGTCCGTACATAGGAATACCAACTATATACTCTATATACCCCTCTGAATAAGACCACTTTTCACGAACGCAAACCTTCACAAAACAACTAAATTGAACCTCTGTATAGAGACCACCGCTCTATTGAGACCACCAAACACTGGATCCATACATAATGCAGGTCCAAATATTTGTGGGAAAACACTGATGATTAGTATTGGACATCGCCACTGGCATTTTGTCTAAATCAGACTATGTTGATATTTCCCACAATACAAATATTTACATACATATAAAAAGAAAAAGAAACAGGAAAAAATGTCGTCCTGATAGAGAGGTTCTACTGTATGTAGATATCAAGGAAGTGGAGCGTATGATCCTCACCTGAGTCATCTTCTCGCGGTTGGCCTTGGGGTTGAGGGGGGCCTCAGTGAGGATGACGGGGTGCTCCTCGGGAGCCACGCGCAGCTCGTTGTAGAAGGTGTGGTGCCAGATCTTCTCCATGTCGTCCCAGTTGGTGACGATGCCGTGCTCGATGGGGTACTTGAGGGTGAGGATACCTGGGGACGGAGAAAACACGGCAAGTTACAATCTGGTGAATTTACAATTAAACAGAGCACAGACACCGAGTTGCATAATGCAGGAATTGAATATTCTATACACTGTACTCGGTCTCGTTGTCTGTAGTGTATAGTTTTGTTTTCAGTTGTGTTCTTGTTTTGTTTTAAAGTCTTACAATTTTGAATTGATAAAGTCAAAGATTCAAGTTTGTTTTAAAACAAACTTTCATTGATGTCTTCTTAATATACGATTCCTAATTCTATTATATTCTATGCAGTATTTCCGTAACTCAAAGAGTTTATAAACTGCATTCGTGAATCTATTACCAAACGCTATCTTTCGTTGGTATATGTTTTCTTAAATTGATTGCAATAATTTCCAAAATCCAACGAACTTTTCAAAATATTTTGAGTTTCATCAAAGCTTTCCAAATCTAATCAAAATACCTATCTATCTACTATCATACTAAATATTAACAACACCCACCTCTCTTGGACTGGGCCTCGTCACCGACGTAGCTGTCCTTCTGTCCCATGCCGACCATCACGCCCTGGTGGCGTGGGCGGCCCACGATGGAGGGGAACACGGCACGGGGGGCGTCGTCCCCGGCGAAGCCGGCCTTGCACATGCCGGAGCCGTTGTCCACGACCAGAGCGGCGACATCATCATCGTCCATGGCGGCGAAATAAACGTACGGTTACGACGAGAGTAAACGGAGAGATGAGTACACACTGTTGTGTCGCCGAAATGTGGTGACTGTCACCGCAAGCAGGCGGCTTATATCCTAGCGGCCGTCGCCGCGCTGGGAGGAGCTAGCGGCTAGAGCTAGGCCCGAATTTGGCCCGCCATCTTGCCTGGCGACAGTGCAGTCTAGATCAGCCAGCTAGCGAGCTGGCTGTCTGTGTTGTGAGGTGAGATGGGGATGGTGTGAGTGGAGGCTGTTGGTTGATGGTTATTCATGTGGCCACCACAGCTGCGCGCGCTGCTGGCTTGGGCTTGGTGGTGTCCAAACATGTAGATGGAAAGTTTGGCCGTGAAGTGAAGAACATGTGGCTTCATTGTTATCATTCGTATGCATCAGTTTTATTATAACGTGTGTGTTTTTGTAGGTATACTGCAATTATATTCATATGTTATTTGAAAAGGAACCTTTGAGTTGAAAAACGTTAATGAAATTCAATTCTCAGTTTATGCTACATGTTGATTGTTTATATTTTATTTTATCTTGAAATTACATACATGTAGCAGTAAAAAGAAATAGAAGAACAATAATATGATCATTTTTGTTGTTATGTATTATTCGCATTTGAAATTTGAATTAATTTGAGCTTTTTGAATGATTGAACACCAGATAGGATGCATAGAAATAAAAATGAAATTGTCTTAACGGTGAGAGTTTTTGGGCTTTGTTGCTGATTAGAATGTGGAGACGGTGATAAGAAAGAGTCGCCGTGCTTTGCACGTGCGTTTAATGTTGATTGCTAATAGAGGGTGATATTTTGGCAGTTTGTAAAATGGCATAGAATTTAAAATGGCGCTTCCAACTACAAGAGAAATTGAAACAACTTGCCATATGCGTCAATCTTGTCATGAATAATGTATTATTGAGACAAAGGGCCACTGTATAGTATAGTTATGTATACACATATCTGAGTATATAACTCTCTGAGGTGAGCGTCACAGCTGTTTATTCATAGCACGGGACCTCCTGGTATGTGTGGGACTTGGCCTTGGCTTATTCACAGGGACCGCCGTATTGTCACAACAAAGTCATAATAATGATATGCACAAAGTTTTATTCTGCTTGTTCAACTAAAATTCAGGTAAACGCATGGATCAAGCATGAAAAAATCTGATTGTGCGTGCATGTACCCTGGGGGTTTTAAATATTTACAATGGCAGATCCAGGTTTTTGGAAAGGGTGTGGGGGCTCACTTAAGGGGTTTCATGGGTTTTGTACGCGCGATTGATGGCGGACATGCCAAAAACCCTTTGAAAATGAAGTTCTTTTTGTGGGGAAAATGTGGGGGGGGCGTGCCTCCCGCGCCCCTGGATCTGCCTATGTTTTTACGTGATGAAAGATGACTGATGAATAATGCAAACATTGCAGAAATATCCTGATACACCAGTGAGAAACTACTGACTGAAATTATCGTGATACTGCAGGGGGGGCTACCTAGACTCTGATGCTAGGTCAACTGCGTGACACAGCAGAATGTATACAGCTAATATACATCTAAAACACACATCCCCGGTCCTGGATGGCGACATTCCACCGAATCCTGTCGCTGAGCCAGCAGAATAAAACTTGGCCAATCTCATTATGACTTGGTTTTATGACAATGAGAAAACTACACTATGTGACATTACGAGCGAGTGAGTAATCCTCTGGCTGATATATATACTCACGCCAAGGGATAGACGACAACCACCTGGTATGTTACACGGAGGCTCCCGTGGCTAGTGCTTCCGTGGCCGAGTGGATAGGGAGTTGGACTGGTGACCAGAAGGTCGTGGGTTCGATTCCCGTTTGGTGTATTTCATAGTAGCACCGTAAATGTTTGACAAGAAAGAATATATCTTGTTTCACACGATTATATCATGTGCATAGATCATGTCATGGGTCAATATTAGATTATAAATCTTATAATATAGAGACCAATTACAAAAGATATTCACTATATATACGTGAGGGAAGCTTTTAAGGCTGATTCTGAAATAACGCTTTGCAATAAGGCAACTAGAGTAACCTAGGTTGACCTGATGCACCAAATGTGAGGTCGTCACGACAGTTTGCTTTTGTGCTACTGTGGCCGAGTGGATAGAGAGTTGGACTCGTGACCAGAAGGTCATTGGTTCGATTTCCGGTCGGGTCCGGTGGTGGGTGTTGAGCAAATTCATACATAAAGCAGTTGTACACTGCTTCAAGGCATCTACGCGTTCATTAGGTACAGGTCATTGGGTTTAAAGAGAGAGAAAGACAAGCTATGAAAATTGCATTTGATTGTGAAATTGATAGAATGACGGTAATAAACACATGTGTTATAGATCAGAACGGCATGTTTCGGACACAAGATTGATCCAGGTGTTCATGGTGTTGATACTGTAAAAATAGAGCCATTTCTTTAGTGCACATCACTGATGTACTAACAAATATCAGTGACATCGTTAGCCTCGGACACCTTGGCTGGTATGGTAGCAACCGTACAATATTCTGGATGATCGAGACTATGCCACTGTCGCCAACAGCTGTTGACATCCTTGGAATGACCAGCTGCGCATGTCAGGCGGTCAATCTTTCCGGCCGCCGACTCCGAGAATTGGGTCAAAGACTCACGATAGTCCCCAAAAATAAAGTAAGCCTGTTGGTAAAGAAGTGAGATTGTGTAAGATGTGGATCATTTTGGACTCACACCACTCTGCTCACGGCGTGGACAAACTCCACGTGGATCTATATATATAATCAGCAGTATCTGCAGTGCATGTTGATTTGATACATAGATAAGAAATAGCTAGGATTAGAAGCAAATCTAATCATGGTCATGAATTTGCATCTAAATCTAGTCATTTTTTATTCATCCACATGGCTCTGTAATAATCGTTTTAATAGAGGTGGTCTCTTTACAAAGGTGGTCTTAAATAGAGTTTCAATTGTAGTATGCATTCTTTTCAGATGTAGACTCGATCTTGTTACTTTGTGGTGAACTCTATATGAAGATTTTGGGACCATTAACAAATAAATGTAAATGTGGTGGTTTATAGTCCTGATCCCAGTCTGGCTCTCATGACTTTACAATTTACACCAGGTCATTGGCACACGTAGTGATCATCATTTGATTTCTCACTTGCATAGGCAGCGCACAATGCTAATCACTCACAAATCACTCATACACTCTTCCAAACCAATGACCTGTACCTATTTAACGTGTAGGTACCACGGAGCAGTGTTCAATCTGTTAGGAGTAAGTTTGCTCAGCACTTACCATCAGACCCGACAGGGAATCGAACCCACGACCATCTGATCACGAGTCCAACTCCCTAACCATTCGGCCGCGGAAGCACACAAGTGGTCTTCTTATTGAGGTGGACACTTAATGGGGTGGTCTTATTCAATATGGGAAGGTCTTTGGAAGTTCTACCCATTACGAAAGATGAGCCTGGTTGAGTAACTTAAATGAACAAAGGTTGACTGTTTTAAATTAAATCCAAAACGGTTACCCATTTCGATACATAATACAGCATCACGAAATGTTATACTGTAAAACTATAATATTTCGTGGCTATTAAATGTTGCGATTTTCATCTACAAATAATTTTGTTACTATTCAATTTTACGATTTTGGTCCATCCTGAACCTACGTTACATAGGCTTTTGCTATTTGCTGACTATTAAAGTTTGCGTTTTTGAGCCTACACACGAAATTCGCAAATTAAATTGTGCGCACACATTTCTAGTGTTACAGTAATTGAATACGTCTGGTCGCATCTTTACATTTATTCAAACTTTATTCAGATTTGATATGACTATGCAGACAGGAGTGTATGCTGTGTGGTATAAAAATGTTTATGATTGTGATTGTTAGAATGGAATCAGTGATGATTAACTGCATGGGCCATAATGCAAACAGGATTGGTGCATACTTTGCCCATCAAGGACCAGTCCCACCTCGCTCAGCGTCCACATCACGTACACGCCACAACACCTTTGTGGACGTGGTTGTCAGTGATACTGACGTGTTTAGGACGAGTTATACACATTGGAACGTGTGGGAATACGTTAGAATGTCGTCGTATGCGGAAACAGGTTTTGAACTGGTCACAATTCTATTTCACGCACAACCGCGCACGGTACATACGGCCTAACAGAGTGGCTTCTATAGACAATCACAGCATACTGCCTAAATAGCCTGTATTATTAGTAGAAGCTTTCACTACTGTCTCTATGCATATGCTTTCACCATACTGAACCACATAGGCAGATCCAGGGGTCGCCCTCCTCTTTTCCAAAATAACTTATTTTCATAATATTTTGGCATTTTCACTGTCGATTACGCATACTAAACCAATGAAATCCCTTAAATTCCACCCCAGCCTTTTAGAAAAACCTGGATCTACACCACCCCAACCACACGCACTGATGCACGAGTTCGTCTTATTTGTTTCGCCGTAAACCTGCACTGCCAATTGTGCCAATGGGACATATAGTTTTTACAAGTCGCCTATTTCAAAGTAAAAATATTCTAATCAAAGCATGTTTATCTTCTCTCTCTTTTTTTTTATTTACAGCAGTAACATTGACTGTAAATGGTATGAACTCCTGTTTTAAGGAATATATGTTGATCATGTTTTTCATTTGTATATGTTATTAAATTAATTCTATGGACTTGTTTCCGAAATAAAATACTTATACATATAACCGTACCTTAATTAAGACCACACATGACTGATCCAGGTTCTTTTTTATTTACAGAAAAAACCCTCATAAAAAGCAAGTATTGGTTGGAAAATGGTATGAACAGCCTGTTTTAAGGAATATACTTTGATCATGTTTTTCATTATATAGTATTTATTTCAATTAATTCTATGGCCTTGTTTCCGGAATAAAATGCTTACACTGTACTTACAGAATTATAGATCCAGGTTTTAGAAAAAATGTTCACAACGTGTAGTTATTTTATGGGTTTCCTACGCTTGATCCAGGTTGGGATGCGGCCACCGTACGTATAAAAACTCTATGAAAATGAAGTATTTTGGTTACGAAGTATTTTTTTTGCTGCAAAAGGATCTGCCTATGTTACACACGAGAATGCCAATGATGGAATTTCTCAATCTGAACATATTCACTCACAAAGAAGACACAAAACGTGCCAACAAAAATGTAACTTGACAAGACAGTCAGTGGTTCGTATAAGCATGTGCAGTTTGCGTTGTGTTTTGTCCAGCCGTAGTTGACTTCCCGCTGTCGTTTGTATATATTGTATCTATTTCAATCAATCCTATGGACTTGTACCAGAAATGAAATACTTATGCTGTATCATTTTACTTACTTATGAGAAAACCTTTAAAATAGAACAAATTATGAAGTCCAAAAGGTGAATTTTAAATCACAAATTTTTAAAAATCACTTGATAAAGCATTGAAGATGCGAAAATTTGTGATTTCAATAAAATTTAGTACCTTTAGAACTTTATTATTTGTTCTGTTTTAATAATGGTACGGGCAGCTCCAAGAACTTTTTGTATGAGACTGCCTCTCCTTGCAGCCGTGGTTGACTTGCTGCTGTCGCTGGCTGTGTCTGTGGACCGGCGCGGTGCGTGCGGCCGCACGGCGCTGTGGAAGGCGGCGGTCGGCGCCGGCGGCTCCTCACGGCGCCGCCTCGTGGAGCGTCTGCTGCGCGCCGGCGCCAGCGTCAACCTCCAGAACCGCGTGGGACAGACCGTCGTGTTTGACACCATCCGCTCGGCGCCGCTCACAATCACAAAGGTACAGTAGAACCTCTCTATTATGACTATGGTAGTAGTATTTTGGTAATTTTGTAGTCTAAGAGAAGTTTTATCTGATAAGGTGCCTTGTAGGACTTGAAAACTTTAATTAATATTAATTTCAAAATAATTTCTCTTTCATGATTATTGCACAGGCTAAAATAGCATACAACAAAACTATCTGTTAGAATCACCTTTGGAACCAGTGTTGTGTGGTTTCAATAGAGAGGTGGTCTCTGTACAGAGGGTGCTCTTAGTAGCTTTATCAGAGGTTTGGGGTCATGAAAAGTAGTTTTATTGGTCTTAATGTAAAGGCGGTCTCTGTAGAGACGTTCATCATTCTGGTAAGTTTATGGAGGTTTGGGAGCGTGAAAGGTGGTCTTCTTATGGAAGTGGTCTCATCATAGAGAGGTGGTCTTAATTGGAGGTGATAAGGTACACGTTTAGCTGAATTTTGCTCAGATTCTTGAATGTGTGATTCTGAATCCGCATTTAAATGGATGCTAGTCAAATACACACCTGGCATGCTTTTTTCTTTCAACGTTGTTAATCTCAATAGTTTATCAAAGAAGAATCATCATTGGATACTGCACTTGGTCAAAGAATGTGTTAGTAGTCTTAGTATTTTATGAGATCATGGAGACCTATGCAAACGCATGCATACTCATGTGAAAGACGGCAAGACGAGGGGTAAAATTGATAGAATGATGCAATAAACACATGTATCAGAATGGCACCTTTCAGACACAAGTCTAATACAACTTTAGACGTGTTCATCGTGTCACATTCACGATGGCAGCTAGATTTGCTCCATCACATATTTTGTTTGCTATCAAGCAACAGTTTTAACAACAGCTATACATTACAACCTCACATAATAGGACAACCTCTATAAAGAGACCACCTCGAGTCTATACCAATATGGTGCCAAAACTTCATAAGACAATGACCGTAAACTTACCTACAGTGACCACCTCTATTGCGACCAATCCTCAGGGTGGTCTTAATAGAGAAGTCAGTCTGTGTTTTTTTTTTTTAGCATTCGAACATCAGAACATGTGTTAAGCTAATGACGGACTACGGAAATAGACTAAATGCTCATGTATTGTACAGTTCATTGATGATAGCGCACACACTATTAAGGTCATTGTATGAAATAAATTCTCCATATTTCAACATTCTTTCTTAACCATTGTGCCGGCAGGACCTGCTGTCTGCCGGCCTCGATCTGAGTCTCACCGACATCGAGGGGAATTCCGCGCTGCACGCGGCAGCCATGTTGGGGAAAACCCGCGCAGTGCAGCTTTTTGTGGACCATGGTGCTAAAGTAAGTGATGCTCATTTTCTGATGTGTATTCATAGCAAGACTTTGATTTTTGTTTTTAATCTCTCAAACATTTTATTCAGAGTAAAGAACAACAACAACAACATATATCCCAGTATAACACGGCATGACGGAATAGATGAGAAAACAACAACATCTATTTCATTTGACTGTTCAGATTCACGAAGAGAAAATTAGTATAAGCTTCCATATGACTGTCCTGAAAGAGTGAACCGGCAAAACTAGATCCACTAACAAAGAACCAATAATCAAAAATTGCAGGTGACTGTCCTGAACGAGTACCACAACGCGCCCCTGCACAACTCGGCCATGCACCGCCACCCGGCCACCACCGTGCACCTGCTCAACCTCGGCGCCCGGGTCAACCACGTGAACGGCAACGGCCAGAGCGCCCTCTACCTCAGCATGGTAGGACAGTACAAAGTCAAATTAGGACCACCTTTCTCGTGAGACTACCGCTATAATAAGACCACTTTTCCCAAGCCTTCATAAACAACCAAAATGAACGTCCGTGTCAAGATCACCTCTTTGTTGCGATCGCCTTACACTGGTCCCAATAGTGGTCCTAAAAAGAGAGGTTCTATTGTAAAAGAACGTGGCTATTAAGACAATCCGGGGAAATGTGTCGGAGTGGTCTCAATGGAGAGGTCTCTTGGCGCAGTTCACTGTGGATTACTAGTATGTATAGAATATTATCCCAAGTCTCTATTATGCTTGTACTAGGTGGTCCAATACATGGTTGAGTCAATCTCACAATTTAGTTATTTATCAACATTTCATCTTTAAAGGGTTGCATAATCTTTTTTAATCTAATCTCAAATATACAAACTGGTTACCCCATACCGGACACATTTTACTCGGAAATCATTCATATCTATAGCTTCATTTTAACATTATACCTCATCGTTACAAGTTTCCTTTGTGTTTCAATCAATTGTTATCAACCATCATAATCTCCCTCCAGGTCCACAAGCACCGAGACATCACCCGCCTGCTGCACCTCGCGGGAGCCCGCCCTCTCAAGCGAGAGCTCAACATGTACAAGGACTTCGAGGCGTGGAAGTACGAGGAGAAGCAGCAGTTCTTCCTGTGGGCCTGGTCCCTGTTCAACACGCCCATGACCCTGTCTTGTATCGCGAGGATCGCGATTCGCGGAGCTTTAAGGACGGGCGTAGCTCCTGTGAAGGGCATTTCTGCACTGCCCTTGCCGGTCATCATGAAGAAGTTCTTGCTGATGGCGGACGTGGTGACAGATCCGTTTATTGTGCTATTGGTTACATCGTCGTCTTCATCGTTGAGTCCGGAACACGTTCAAGATGATCCGGATTCGGACGATGGTTTTGACGTCATCTGCGACGGCTGCGAGACACTGCTAAATGTCGATGTTGGTTCTTCGTGGTACACGTGCACCGCTTGTGCTGATTTTGACCTGTGCGGGCGATGCTGGAAAGAGCCAGTACATGAGGAGCACCGAAGCCAGATGCATAGGTATGAGTTCCGCGGCGGGCGCTGGGACACGTCTCTAGACTGCTGTAGCTGCGGCGCTCCGGCATCGCTAGAACCTGAGGGCATTATGTTTTGCTGTACCATGTGCAGACATTTTGTGATGTGCATGCGGTGCAGTGAGGAAGGTATGCACCAGAAGCATCGGAGGGACTTGAGGGTAAGAGAGGTTCAGTAGCAGTGGATTGTGCGGTTTCAGTGTTGATATTGAAGGGTAGCATTTCTTTTTTATTTCTTTTGAAGGGTGTTCACTTTCTTTAGTCGATAAAATTAAAAATAAGGTATTATACAATTTGCAAATTAATAGTGTAGCATTTCTTGTCAATTTTAATATGATGAACAAATTCCATGTGTTTTCGAAACGATGTTCTTGCTTGGTGTAAGCTTTTAAAACAAATGATACAGTTTATATGATTGTACTTTAGGTGAATTGAATTTTGGAGTAAAAAAGTTTGTTTTGCAATTGCATCTTTATTGAACAGAACAGAACAGAATTTTATTAATCAGTGAGTCCCATACAAAGACAAGTATATAAACAATCAACGTGAAAGAGAAAATATAAATAAATAAAACGTTATGCAATATAATATACAATTGCCAATATATGTCAAAGAAAAAAAATACTGATTTTGATTGGCACAAGAAACATAAAATATATATTGGCAATAGATATATTTGTCAAAATCAAATACATTGTGCTAAATAAACAAACGAAGTTAAAAAGCAATAAGGCACTAATATCATTTTGAATTATGTTTTTTTAAAACATGTGGTTATAAAATAACCTAAAGCATTTTGAACATTTTTGTCACAATAATTTATAAAAAACATAAACTTACAAAAGTCACTTATAAGACTCGAACTTTATCAAAAAGTAGTTTCCTCTCAACATTATATAAATCACAATGTAATAAAAAATGAATTTCATCCTCTACCTCACTCCTTTTACAGTATTTACAAATTCTTTCTTCTACTTTAAGTCTTTGCGTCTTTGCAACATGTTGACCAGATTCACTTAACAAATGATGACAACTGATTCTTAATCTACAAATTATTATTGATGAGACTGTCCTTAAAGCAGGGTGTGTTTCTTCTGTGTTATTAAGGATGGGGAGGTATATTTCTTGTCTGTCACAAAGTTTTTCTTATCAATGTTAGAGGGCGAGTGGCTAATCCTCATTGAGGCATGGTCAATTTTTTAAGAATCCAAATGATCCAGTACTCAAGATGTAAAATCTACTTGAGACCCCTAATTTTCATCCTATGAATCAAGTTACATCTGTCTTAATTATCAAACATTTCTGAAGCAGTCCTCTTCCTTTATCTCTCTTCCTGGTTGTATTTTTTTCACATGTTTTGATATTTTTATTCAGTTTTTATAAATTTAGATCAAAATTCATTCTTCACATTAAGCACTGTACAATTAACACAAAAATAGTTAAAAATTCATTATAAATAATAAATTTCATACAGATGCTGCATAATTATTTGAACTAATCATTTTCAACATACAATTCTTTGAATAATGAAATATAAAATCATAAATGCACTCATCATTTCAAATTTATGCTCCATCTGTACTGGACATCAAATGTTTTTACAAACACAACTGAAACGTTTACTTGCTCTATGCACGGTAATTTAGACAAAAAAACGTATTTGGTTTCAGCTCACCCTGTTTCATTTCCATATTCGGACAGCTCAAAGCTTTGGTTACTATTTGCAAGCTAAAGGTGGACTTCTTTCATGGTGTCAGATTGTCTACTCAAGTTTTATGAAAAATTTGATGAAAAAAGTTCACTTGGTCTAAAGCTTTAGAGCTGACCGCATCCATTGTTTAGGCATCAACCATTTGATCTCAGGGGGGGGGGCAGCAAAAAATATTGAAAAAAATAACGCAAGGCTGAAAATTGGTGAAAAAAATAATAAGGTTTCATTTGGCTAGAAAAAAAAAATTGTCAAATTTTGTAATAATTGAGGTTCAGTAATCTAAGAAAAAAAATCTAAAAAAAAATCTAAGAAAAAAAGAATTAGATGTCAAATTTCATGAAAAAAAATAATTGAAGCTATGGTGAAAATAGCTGGCCCAATATATTTCTTAATATTCTTAAAGCAATATACACCTTGTAAATACTTGTTATTATAATTAAATAAAAAAAAATAAAAAAAATAAAAAATTGACAAATGTAAGCTTTTGACTTATCACCTTGCACTTCATCACTTGTGCACGAGTCACTGGTGTTTTCATCAAAGTCCAAATCATATCCCGTTTTTGCACCATCTTTCTCGAACGATAATGGAGTCTGTGATCTAATCTTTATCGTCATACTGTCTACTTTCTTCCCTTCCTTCGCCTTGCGATTCCTTCTATTTCAAGATTTTTCATCGCCAGTTCAGTTTTTAAACGCGAGATTTTCAGCATTCTGTTTGGCGAGAATTTTATCCATGGTGTCATTTTCCACCTTCAGTAATTCCATGTCGCGTGTGGTTGATAAGATTTGACACGCCATTGTAACACCTAAAAGAAATTGCAAAATATAACATAAAAATTGGAGATACCTTTAGGTAGTACATGTATGTAAATAAATTTATCTTATCTTTAACCATCCAAATATGCAAAGGTTTGTCTGGATTCATTTGATCTTTGCTTAAGTTCTGTGGCCTTTTGCTTATTTGTGTCGAAGCAACAAACCATGCTTTAGGGTTTCTCAAAAGGATTGATAAGGCAGTGTGCATATGGTCACTGATAATTACATAAGTTTGAATTTTATCTGTTTAATTGCTCATCCCTGAAAGTTCTTAATGACAGTACGTTGTTTGTTAGATGTACCTTGGTCACGGCTTCAGGTTCATCGATTTCCACTTCACCACTTCTAACCACGAGCCTTAAGACCTAAATAATAATTGTAACCATAAATAAAAAATCACAAACATTAGCTATCGATCCGGGTTTGTAATGGACCTTGTTCAAGATAGAAAAAAAGGTGTGCAAACATCGTAAACGTGGCAAAAAAAACCTCAGTTCCGGGTAGCATACAGGCGATGTTATTGTGGAAATATTTGTTGGGAGGATGGAACGGCTTATCCTTGTTGTGACAAGATTTAGAGACAATATTCATTGAGATGGTACACTATGATGTCAGTGCCATCAACAATTATTTATAAAAACATGACTATTGGGTCAAAATATAATCATTCATATTCTGGGCCATCCAGGCCATCAGCCATTTTGGAGACGATTCCGGTAACTGATATTTGTAGAAGTACATCGTTTGATAAAAGATGCTTGTGTTTAGCATCTGCAATCTTGTTCCCACAGATTTCACAAAACTGGCTTCGTACAACCTCTTATTAACGCTTTTGATATCAAAATGTCCCAAAGTGGGTGGCATATTCTCCGACGTGAACTTTTTGTGTGTCAGTCACAATAATTATTATTTTTTTAAATGTGAAGACCTTAAGTCTCCATCATGGTAACTCACTACCCGGAACTGATTGACAATGCAGTCATGCATGCGCGTAATCATAATATGAAAATGGTCCATTACCTGGCCCTGTCATCAGCAAGCAATTATTTTGTTATAAGTTTCATGACAGTTTATTTTAGCTGAACCAGACCACTTAATACAGTGGTGTGGTAGTGATATTTATCTGTATCATTGCTTATCATTGAAGCTTGGGGCTCTACGTTAAGGATTGTCCCGTTGTCCTGGACAGCCATTTCTAAAATCAGGACAACCAAAAGTTGGAGGGTGGTTGTCCTGTGGGACAACCAATTTAAAATTTCAAAATAAAAGTCATGCAAGATGTGCATTTCAAAACCCTGTCACCTAAATTGAATAAAGAATTTTTTTTCATTCCCCAACACATCATATCATATCATATAACATTTGCATTTCCATATCTTTCCAAAATTATCTATGACATTCTACGTAGTTTCAAAACTTTCAACACTCTTATGGTATGGTATTCTATTTACAAAAATTCATTAAAATACTTAAATTTTCATTCCTACAAATATTATAGGGCTTTTTTTTTAAGGTTGGAGGAGTTTCTAAAATAAATTTTGTGAAAATATTACAACATAACTTGAGCTTTTGAGATGACAAACCGTACAATAAACATGAGGATAAAAAAAATTGCATATTTATTGAATGCGAAGCAATTTTTTATTTTTGCATAAAGTTTGTTCACGAGAAAAGATATATTATGATTGATATAATAATAAAATAAGCTGCATAATCTAAGACGCTATATCTGTATAGCATAAAACTGAGCGCAAAAACAAGGACAACCTCATGGTAAGTTAGGACAACCAAAAATTGGATGGTGGTTGTCCTGTGGGCAACCTCTCGCCGGAATTAACGTAGAGCCCTGACTTGGTGACAGTAATTTGTTTGGTGATATGCTACCTTGCTTTCTTCTGTTTGTATGAGGACAGCATCATTGTCATCATTGTCATTGTCCTCATCAGACTGCATTGATAGTGTAGCTTGGTACATTGAACTAGAAATAACAGATGACGCACACGCTTTCTTATTGTGTATTCGTTTCGGTTGTAACTAAAGATTCAAACTAATTACAACAATTATAATTATAAAGTGTTAGTCTATTTTTATATCTGAATTATAAGTCTTTCTGATAATAGCTATACGCACATGGGCAGAAGATTCTAGAATAAGTACTATATTTAAACATAGTTACATATAATCAATGAATGACGTATAACATACATAGACACAATAACGTTTAGAGACATAGGCCTTGAGCCAAATGTTACGAATATGTGCCAAATCACAAATTTAACACTATTTACCTAAAAGTCATCATAATTCAGTATACCATACATATATTATATAAGCTTGGAGTCTCACCTAGAGGCGCGGGATTTTGTTAGATATATTATTTCCCCATAAGTACGCACTTTTACAGAATAGACATCATTATGAGCAAATCTGGCTTACCTCGTGGACCCATGACCGTATTTGCATTCTTCTTTCAAACTTGTCAAGAGTAACACAAGAAGGATGAACCAAGCGCAGAAGAATCTCTCTTTGTAGAGTTGTCCCGGAAATGTGCAGAATATTGGAAGTCAATGGAGGTTTGAAGACATGGCTGCTGAAGATGAAATTCGTTATGAGAAAGAGATGGCGACATATTCAAATCTATATGCCCCTAAAAGAGCAATGTCTGCCTTCCTTTTCTTTTGTGTTGAGGAGCGACCATCAGTTAAAAAAGATTTCCCTGATTATGGTGTTGAAGATGTTGCCATAGAACTAGGGAAGAGATGGAGAGTGTGCCCCAATAGACCAAAATTTGATAAATTAGCAGCGATCGATAGCAAAAGATATATACAGGATATGATGGCTTACAAGCAAGGTGCTGCCCCAGCAAAGAACGCAAAGCCTTCAGCAGCTGTGGCTGTGAAAGAGGAGGAAGATGATGATGACAACTAAATGGACTGTAAATTTGTCCTATTTTTATTAATGTGTGTCTGTAAGAAAATGGACAGGTATTGACCGTAAGGTGTTCTCTACGTCTAGAGTGTGCTCTACTTCAATGATGCACAAACTTATTTTGTGAGCTGTACATGACAATTATTTCTATTCAATGTTTGATAACTGTTATACCAGCAAATCCACATTTTTTAAAAGTTAGATTATTCACTTCATATTGTTCAAGTTTTTATGGTTGCACGCTATGGTCAAATGTTAGGCAGCAAACCTATTTAAAACTGAATATTGCTTACAAACAAATCTTCAGATCATTTTTCCATTGTC
Source organism: Streblospio benedicti (assembly GCA_019095985.1). Taxonomy (NCBI): domain Eukaryota; kingdom Metazoa; phylum Annelida; class Polychaeta; order Spionida; family Spionidae; genus Streblospio; species Streblospio benedicti. The sequence continues at coordinate 2,667,505 of CM032660.1, read as the reverse complement.
GTAGAATAGGTACTTCTAGGCAAATGTTGAGCTTAGGTATTGATTGTTACCCTGTTATCTTACGTAAATTGATTTCTAGCTTAAAAGAACGTATTTTTACTAGCTCTAATATTATTGTTGCAACCCTTGCAGATGCTATGTTTTTTAGATGTTCCAACTTGTTTAAAAGGTGGATGGATCAACTATATTCGTAAAAGATAATGTGATACTAATTTGTACATAATGTATTATTCCAATTAACAATTTCTATGGATTTTTATATGTATCTATACATGTAATTTATCTGAAATAAAATTATGTTATGTTATGTTATAAATTGGTCAAACATGATATATACACTGCAATAACTTTGCGATAATGGGCGCTACAGATAGAAATTTCAGTTAAATTTCGACATATCTAATGCTATGCAAAACATGTTCATCGTGCAGTTCCATGTTTCTTGCTATCATGGAGATCTAAAAAGCACAATTTTTAAAAGCTTAAACACCATTACGTAGTATAGATCAGTTCGCAATTACCTGGCTTTTTCAGGCACAAGTAACTATTTACTCCATGCCACTTATGACACTTATTTTAAACGTTATGAAAATAATTTCATATAATACCCGTGACGTCACTACACAATTTATAGTTAAAACTAAATGCAGAGGTGCACTTATTCTGTTAATTATTGGAAATTATTCAAATTAAAATGCCACACCTACATGAGAATTCTGTTTTTTTTTATATATATATAACTTGGAAAGATACCACACTTACAGAAGTTTAATCATTTTCAAACTTTTACCCATAAATACCAACGTCGGAGTTCACTCCGACTTACATTTTGAAATCTGTGTGCATCTCCAAGTTATGAAGAAACATCAAAATTCTCATGTAGGTAGGTGAGGCATTTTAGTGTGAATCATTTCCAATATTTTACAGAATAAGTATCTACGGAAAAAAAGTATTTACAGAACTATAAAAAAGGAGTAGAATGAAATTCGTGTCAGGACAATAGTGATATTTATCTGTATAATTGCTTATCCTTGAAGTTTGGTGACGGTAATTTGTTTGGTGATATGGTACCTTGGTTTCTTCTGTTTGTGTGGGACCAGGGTTGTCATTGTCGTCATCTGACTGAAATGACACAAATTTCAGTTAAATTTTGACAACCTAACAGAGGTGAGAGCATGGCAAAGGGATTGAAGAACTAGCCTATCCAGGGCAACTTATTATAATTAGAACCCTACTTTATAATTCTCATTTCCCTATGGAGCATACAGCACTAGGCATTACACCTCAGTCTATTTGATTTTATGAAAATTGCTATTTTTTACCTCTAGTCTTTGCTGCTTCCGAATCACTGGAGTTATCTGAAAAAAAATGAGAATACATGTATATCGTTCACTTCTACTAGTTAAAAGAAAGCTTAAACCCCACTACAAAAACACCAGTTAAAATTGTGTGAAAGTCAAGTACGTGCTTATAAGCAGGTTTAAACATAGTCCGCGAATGATTCCGCCGGCTTTTTACAAAATGTAATGTAATTCTCAAAGGTGGGTTGTTAAGGTTTAATTGAAAAATCTCTATATTTACCATGAGCAATTGATACAATCGATTTGCAAATTTTTACTGTTGTGTTGCTCTTGGCTGTGAAGTCGTAATATTCCTGCTGGGTGGACTGCTTGTGGCACATAAATTTGGCTAAGAGCTTCATATCCGCTCCTTTTTGATGCAATTGAAATCACATTTTATCAGGTATTTGAAAATGAATTAATGGTTCAGTATTATAAAAGTAGTTAAATCAATGATTGGGTGGTCATCACGCTCAACCGGAATCCGATTGTCAAGAACATGCCGGTGTTGGTGCGAAAAGACGCGAGCACTCTCATCATTGTCAGGTGAGGAGGGGAGGGGAGCCTTTCAGTCAATACAAACTATCCTCAGATATATTTTTTAGAAAACCACGTACATCCTCCAGTTATAACTACCGATACAGCTATGTTTCCTGCATGCTTTTCAAGGTATTCAACTTGTAATTATGTTACCATTGGGTTAGTCATTGATGCCTACTGTGGTAGCATAGAATAAAGCCAAAAAAAAGCTCAAATTTACCAAGATGGACACCCATAGTGCACAATTTATTTTTATTGCGAACCTCGTCAAACTGGTAATGTCAACATCAAAACTCACAAGTAACCTTCATTCAATGTTGGTTAGATCTAGGTCTACTTAAAATTGCTAAAACCTTAGATTAAAAATGTAATTGAAACAAACTGTATAATGGCAACATGAAAAAAAGAATAATTTAATATATTACCAAGTTGGATCTAAGTTGACCCTTTCCCTTTTTGTATATACCCTGGACATCCTGCTGGTCTGTCCAAGTGTAGCAGGTTGAGATGCTCAGATGGCTGATACCCCAGCATGTGCGTCGCCGTGTTGAAGCTCACCAGTGAGCAAGCCTTCATATCCAGCATGTACACTGTGTCGCCAATGGCATCCATACGGGCACCGACTCCCACGCTGGCGAATTTTTTTTTGGAGGCGACCGTGAGGACACCTAGTCTGTGAGGATCAATGGACGGTAGAATCAACAATCAAAGGTTTGCTCAGTGGCGGAACAAGTATGCTTTGAAAGAAGGAATATGATCATAGAATGTAAGCTATTGGGTTCCATCATATAAACATTTTAATTATATAGCTACCTATTGGAACCTGTCATTTTGTCTTTGGTAAGACTTTCGCTCTTGTCTCAAGAGTTTTGTCAGGCCTAATGAAAATATCCTCTTACTGGGTCACATGACCGCCACGGATTTGGCGATCATGTGACAGCAGAGCTGTGTACACGGGGGGGCAAGTCGTAGCCGGTGTCGCAGTTCATCCGGGGTCAGCGCTCTCTGATTTCAATGGCCTCACGGATTTTCTTGCGCAGCTCCATTTCTATGAGGTCAACTGCCCTCAGTGTAAGGATACATATGTTGGGGAGACTGGCAGGACCCTGAACACCAGAGTCAAGGAACATTTAAACCCAAAACGCGTTCCTACGGCAATTGGGGACCACATCAAAGATACAGGGCACAAGATCAGCTCCAGTGACTTTAAAGTGGTAGCACGTGAGGAAATGGAGCTGTGCAGGAAAATCCGTGAGGCCATTGAACTAGAGCAATTAAAATACCCCTCCAAAAAAGCCATTTTTGAAACTGCCGATACACATGACTTGCGGGTGAGAAATGCCAACCAAATGATTTTCGTCAGACATAACATCATAGTGCACATAAGAAGTTGCCTATCTCTGCAATGTTAAATATCCAGTCTGCCATTGAAAATCAGACGAACATCTGGCAAAAATCGTTCGATTATGGGACTTCACATGACCGCCTGTTATAGTAAAGGAGACAGCATGGTATTTTCTCATTGTTGTATTAGATATACATTGCATGTGAAAAGCAAAAATTTCAATTTCCTTAGGGGGTGGAGTGGGGTGGGAGGGAGCGGTAACTTCAACTTACCAGGATGGTCTATAGAGAGCATTTCTTGTGGTCGCAAACCATCATACAGAGACCAACATGAACCTTCATGAACCAGATATTTACATTACATGATACAGACAAATTGTGATGGCACTGACCTATGGGCAGCCGCTCCAGACCCCTGCAGTCGTTGACCACATAGACATGACCGCTACATACACAGGCTGCCGAAGAGTCCAGGGAGTGAGGGAAGCTGGAAATACAGGGTGTGAGGGTTATAATGATAGTTTATAAAAGGAACAAATCAGCATCCCCACCGAGGATTTATCATCTACTGCAAAGTAAAACCTCAAGGGCGAACATCTGTGACACTCAGACTGGGGTTTAAGTTTGAGCCAGTACTTACTTTGTATCAGTGATGATGAATACAGGGTGTGTGGAAAGCTGAAAAGGCAGGGTGCATTAAAGGACAGCTGAAAAGTACAGGCGAAGATTATAATGATAGCTAATGGGTTTTCCCATTCTTGCTAGTGAATTTAATTATATTCTCTTTCTCTCGCTCTTTGGGTCATGAGTTTGAATCCCGTCCGGCCTCTCATATACACCGATAACTGAAAGGGCTGAAATTAGACTGGTTTACCCTACGTTGTATGTGAATGCCCAGTAAAAGCTTGTTGAATATAAAAGTCTAAAAAACTTTTAAGTTGTATGTTGCACATGTTGTAGCCCCCTTTCTACAAGATTATAGGCATTACCCTTCCAAAAGTGCTATACAATATATTTTATTGAAGATAGGCTGTAAATGCTGGATTCTAAATGTAAAGTAAGCTAGCATTTTTGGTCAACTTTCTACATTTTGTTTTACCGCTATTACTATTTGAGCCTTTTAGGTTTTCATATAAATTATGATATAATAAATTATTGTAACCAGGTGCAGTTGTCCACAGCAGAACATGTAAATACAGTTAATGAATGAAATGTACTTTTTAGCTTTATACAGAATTAATTTATTAACCCTTTATTGATGGCCCATGTGAAATGCAATCAGACCTAGCTTCCTGTTACGCCCTGGAAGGCACATTTAACTACGCAACTCTGGCAAAAAAGGACAAGAAATCAAAGCATCTTTTCAAAGAGTAAGTCTGGCGATCTTGACACCATAATGATATGTGAGAACTGAAAGAGCATAACCAACACATTCTGATGTAAATTGTGTGGCAAATATGAATTAAATTACTATTATTTGATTATCCGTTGGGAGAACAATTATTTACGCATCCAACAGCCATTTAGGACGCCTATATTCTGACCCAAAATACTCGTATTTCTACGATATTCACCCTGACAAATTATATATCATTCGAATGCGGAAAGTCTGTGCTCTCCTATGGGGAAACGTAAGATTTGTTTTTTTTAATGACGTCATTAGCAAATAAAGGTAAAGAAATTCCGGAGAACATCTGATGCCACGAAAAATTGTTATTTCTGTACATGAATTCACAAATACATTCAGAATCGTATATGCTTTTCTTATTTCTAGCACATGGTAAAGTATTATGGTTTTATTTTTTCTAGATTTTGTTCGTAACATCGATCTTGTCAAACTCTCGGTTCGAAATGACAGCTTAGAGTTCACAATTTTAAAGATGTCTTTGTCACTTCCTGCCATCGTACACTTATAATGCCATTGCATCAAGCAATCTAAAACAGCATACATCAAACAAAAATATATATTATAATGCTCACATTCAATGAATCAATCCAACACGGAACCAAATATGTTTTTTTCTATTAGTAATGATCAAAAATAGCCTAAAACAATGACTAAACATTAAAAATACAATGTTAAGAATATTGGACATTGTATTTTTTAATGTTTAGTCATTGTTTTAGGTTATTTCTTGATCATTACATTTTTATAAATTGTTAAATATTCCTGAAGAGGACACTTACGTGTCAAAACGTCAGAATAGATTTTAATAAACTAAATTACCCAAAATTTATTGTCTCCTAACACATAGAATAAGTAGTATAAAAACCAACAATATATAGATAATAAACCACTTGTCTTGAACTTTGGTACAGTGATTTCAATGACATGCGCTAATCAGTATGCTCATTTTTAATGAGCTGTAAGTTCAAAAAGATCATATCCTACATCACATCGGGCAATTTGCATATGTAATTACTATATTTATAAATTATTAAAAGAAATATATACCATTTTTTCACTTTGTACATCTTCACACAGAGCAGGTTTTTCACTTTGTTCATCTTCACACACTTACGACTCCTCCGAAGATGTCTACAAAATTAGCATCAAAAATCAAAATTTTTATTTCCATTTAAACATTTTAACGTATCTTTTTTGTGTATTTTCAATATTTTGAGTAGCTACTCTGTCGCCAATAGTAAGAAATGTTGGTGGTACATGCATGTTAACATAACATTCGTGTTAGTTGTCCACTTAGGCGTGCATTTTAATTATACCTCATCTTCATTAAGTGTTGAATGTCTTTTCTTGAATGGATTAACGGTTGCCCTTTGTACTCTGCAGTTAACCATTAATAATAACCAATAATACGGAATGTTAAAACTACTCTATGTCATGTGTTGTATGAAAATTATGGACAAATTCGTTAATCTATAAATAATTTTTATATTTTAACACTTACGAAAGACATACCTGTATAACAGCACCCCTCCACCCTTGACAAGGGCCTTGTGACATCTTATTGGATATTCTCTAGATCTAGCATCATCCATGAGTAAACCTGTTACGTAAAAATCTTTGAAAATTATCACACTTTGTTTCAAATTCAGCTACCCCGCTTAGAGGATACAGGATATTCGCTATCTGGAAATGAAACCCACTGTAGTTGACAACTGTCATGGAATGCCATGATATATTTGTGTTTTAGTTGTAGTATCAGGGGACATTGTGTTTAAGATTTATATTTCATGGATTTATGGTAGTTCAATCTATCAACATTATCAAGATTGTCATTGCTGTGTATGGCAGATGAAAAAGAGTCCCAAATTCTGGCCATTGTTGTAGGATGTTTCCAGAAAATGTCTGGAAATCTAATTTGGGGAGCTTGATACTTAATTGCTTGTTATTCTTTACTACACCTTGGCTTTTTTTGTCCTTCATTAATTTCAATTTCTCTATCTCCATATCTGTGGTATACTTCAATCTTTCCATCTCTTTGAGTGTGGCTCAATTTCATCCTTTCTATTTCCAATCTAATTAACTTCATGTTATCATCTTCATCTTCTAAATCCTTATGCTCAGTTTTAGTTTTTGATTTCTGATCTAATTTTGTTCATATAGCTTTCTGGTTATTTCCAATTTCGAAATTAAACGTTGATTTGATTTGATTTTGATTTGATTTTGATTTGACTTCAGTGAATACTCCGCAGCCATCAGTTTTTGATGATTATAGCAGAGGGAGGCCACGTGGTGTTTGTACATGAGCCTCTCCAGAGGCAGGCTAGGTAGCCAACTGAGCCTCAGGGGGGGGGGATCACACTAGCTATAGTTTTCAAACTAGGTGAGTTCTTTTACGTGCAGAGGTGTGGCTCTCCTCTACACGGGACACGCCTTTTAAGGGACAACCCATTATATATTTAATGGGGGAGGGGGGCCTAGAAGAATTTAGAAAAAAAAGTTTGTCGGCCAATTTGGTGAAAAAAAGTTTGGTCATCATTCTGTTGAAAAAAAAGTTTGTTGCCACATGTGTTGAAATAAAAAAGTTTTAAAAAGGGTCAATATTTACGCACTTTTGGCGCGATTCTTACCACAAAGTCATGTATACGCGGAGCTCACATTATCAAGAATAACTTTTTTCTAAAAGATAAAAGCATCAAATTGTAGCAAATTATTTGAAAAAAAAAAGTTTCTTGAACAATCTGTTGAAAAAAAGGTTGTTTCTTCTTATTCTGACAAAAAAAAAGTTTATCTGTATAACATTTTCTAGCCCCCCCCCCCCCTGAATATCTAATGGGGCGTCCCTAACGAGGCCCTAGCCTATCAAACGGCGTTTGGTGTTAAAGATAAATTCATAAGTACCTTCCATTTCTTCAACTAGTTTCTCAGTCTTTTTACTTCTCTGAACGTTCTGTGCTTCTTTAATAAACATCACTAAACATGAAAGTCATAAAATTTTCATTCTGTGTCAGTGCCACAGTGGCAGCTCCATTTGGGTAAAAAATACTTCAAATCCTGAATTTCATCAATATTGGAGTGTCTAGAAGTAATTGCGCCTCCTGCCCTCTATGTTCAAGCCTCTTCTTGTAAAGAGTAATTGAAATTTTCTTGCTAGCCATGATCCTTCACTGCTCTGCTACCATATATTGAAATATTTAACACAATTTAAATTTTCTCAAAGTCATTCAAAGTCATTCAAAGTCATGTTATTATTTATATACAACCCTGGTTAAATAGTGATGAATAGGAACAATTTCCTTCTAATTTCATTAATAACCATGCAAATTATAATGTATTTATCTCTATACATATAAAATCCTTAAACGTGTCAAACTATTAAACTATCACTTGTATTAACACACCACAATTTAGTCCACTTCATTAACTGAATATCATAAATTCATGAAATATATCTTAAACACAATGTCCCCTGTTACTACAACTAAAACACAAATATATCATGGCATTCCATGACATGGAATCCCAGTAATATTCATTCCCAATTAATATATCAATTGGCGTTTGATCATTAGATTTGCTTACTAGATAGATACAAATTAGAATTAGAATGACATACATTATTTCCGAAGGTTTTTAAAATGACCATTATTTAATTTTCTGGTGCACTGTCTTACCATCTCAAGGGGTCTCTTGACGCAGTGCTTAGTAAACAAAAGCAAGACGCCAAGAGTACTTGACAGGGATTACTGCTGACGGGAATTCAATATTGGGCTGCTGCTGCTGCTGCTGCTGCTGCTGCTGCTGCTGCTGCTGCTGCTGCAAGCTATTTTTAGCTGTCAGCTGCAAAATCGTCTAATATGGCAGCGAGCCAACAGCATCAATGCTGCATATTCATGTATTACTGCAATATCATTTATTAGCAGCTTACTTTTGTGTCAATAAAAGGCAACTGTAGGAATTGACCACGAGATTGGAGTGTCAATGGGAAAATTGAGCATGCTGACGTCTGATTTGCCCGAACGAAGTGAGGGTAAATCAGACGTCAGCATGCTCAATTTTCCCATTGACACGGCAATCGAGTGGTCAATCACCATTCTATCATGACTAAAATCCATTTTATTTTCAAATAAATCATATTATAACATTCTCATTGCAAGTCAATTTGTGCGCTCCAGACCGCGCGGAGATCACTACTACGGCACTAGTCTAAACTTTTGCTCTCCTCTACACGGGACACGCCTTGCGACGTCAACGGCTGTATTGATAATGTCACGAGTTTAGACTAGTGCCGTAATAGTGGTCGTGCAGTCAATCGTATAATTGAGCACGCTGATTGACCTATCAGCGTGGGTTATTGGCTGTGATTTTTGCACGGAATGATAGAATGATCAATGGACCTAGCCTATCAAACGGCCTTTAAATGATCTGACATGTAGGCATATTCTAAAAGCTTCTGTATGACGTCAATCTTGCTGAAAGTTTTGCAAACGTGACGTCATTAACTAAAAGCACATGGCTTATAATTTTAGAGCAGCAATGTATTTTCAGAGCAGCTGTAGCTGGGTATTTTCCCGTTTAAGCATGTGGTACTGTTCATTTGTAATAGAGCAGCTTTGATCAAGATCACATACTTAATGTCTTGGCTAATCCTTACCTGGTAAATGCTGCTGCTTCCACAGCTGCTGCTACTGAACACTCTGGTTTTAAAGGCTATAACTAGTTAGAATGTTTGAGGCTGTATATTTGATTAATAGTAGTGGGACTCCTAGGGTTTTGTAAAAGACCTTATGTCTAGTAGAACTAGAGGCTATAACAATCACACTTGCTCTTCTTCTTTGCACTTGTTATATGGTTTACATGAGCGTTTTGTTCTGTTTTTTTTGTAATAATAGAGGAAACTACTATTAGATATAACGTCTTTTGAAAGGCTACAATGGACCTTGAAAAGAGTTTTAATTTTTTCTCAAGGCATCACATTTTGTGGTGTAGGGTTTTCTTTCAGAAACTGATATGCTTGCAGATACACTGAATAAGAATGAGTTTATTTTTTTACCTAAGATTTATATTCAAATCTATCCGTATTATAAAAATAAACCAACATTACATCATTGTTAAAAAATAAATCTGACACATTTCATTTCTTTTTTAACAATTGATCATATGGACAGTTTAAAGAACACAAAAATAAACATTAAATGACCATTATTATATTTTCTGGTGATACAAGTGGATCTAATTATAAAATATTGGTTTGACTTGACTCATGATTAATTGTTTGTTTCAAAAGATGTAAATTACATTTATGTGGGGCAGTATACATAATATTATGCCTACAAGTCCGTAAATAAAATAGAAAAACAAAATCCCTAAACAAAACAAGAGCAGACTAGCTGTGCATTTAAAATAATGAATTTCTGATTACTCAAAGACTTGCACACGTAGATTTCTGGAAATAATATTACAAAGGGTCTGAAATGTTTTTTAAAATATATCCCAATTGTCATGACACAGTCTGTAGGTCAAAATCTAAGGGTTGGCCATCTTTAAGGCAGTGCCTTTATCTGAATATATTATCAGATATGTACATGTACAAGCAATGCAATGCAAGTGTTCCATGGCATTTGGTATTCTAAGTCCGGTTTGGACGTCTCCCTGAAAGAGGACGTTGTTGTTGTTGCTGTTGTTGTTGTTGCTGCTGCTGCTGCTGCTGTTGTTGTTGTTGTTGTTGTTGTTGTTGTTGTTGTTGTTGTTGTTGTTGTTGTTGTTGTTGTTGTTGTTGTTGTTGTTGTTGTTGTTGTTGTTGTTGTTGTTGTTGTTGTTGTTGTTGTTGTTGTTGTTGTTGTTGTTGTTGTTGTTGTTGTTGTTGTTGTTGTTGTTGTTGTTGTTGTTGTTGTTGTTGTTGTTGTTGTTGTTGTTGTTGTTGACTTGCACTTTTTAACCGAACCCTTATACCTATGTAGGTACAAGGTGAAAGAGTATATATACAATAATTACACAATAATTACACAATACGTATATACAACACATATACACAATACACAATACAGAGTCTCTTGTCCTTCACAATACACAATGCAGCGTCTTGTCCTTCACAATACACAATACAGAGTCTCTTGTCCTTCATTTTATATCCAACACTTATCATCTTTATTCATCTAGTCCTTTAGGAGGTAGCTCTTCTCATTGTGCACGTTATGACGTTATGATTCCTGCTTGGAGGTTGTACCATACGTAGCTGCGTTTAACGTCGTACACAAAAGTGATTGTCTTTATTTTACAAGAACACAAACCAGAGTCTGTTTCCTTTTATTTGCTCAAGTCAATTTAGAGTTTTCAAGCTTAAACGCGCCGTTTTCATTCAAAAGGCAGTAAATTCAGATTTGACTCAATCACAGCAATGCAGCGTTTGGCAGCCACGTCTTCTCAGTAGACATGAGGCTGACCAGGCAGACGAAAATAACGGTGCTGTCTGTGCTCTGTGTGTTTACAACTTTGGTGGCACGACACCACCACGGCAAAGCAGCAGCCCAGCAGGAACGAGTGAAAAGAAAGATGATGGCAAACCAGATTTCACCAAGGAAGAGGGGACGAGCTTGTCAACAAGTATAAACACGCAGTTAAAAGGTGAATTCACAAGGCACCATGACCAGCAGGGCTGGTAAAAAAAAAAATCCAAAACAGATTTGTAAATTTTTTAATCCGAATTTCTTTTCCCGGCGTTTCCTTTGTAAAGCCGAAGTATAGAAAAACGAATCAATTCTATGACCGTTTAACCGTATAGCCAAGGCAAAATTCGAGATGGTGCCTCAAACGTTTAGGGTCTGGTAAAAGAGACGGTAAAACTAAAAGCGCCAACATCCACAGAAGGAAACGTTAGATTCCTGCTTGGAGGCTTGGAGGTTGTACCATACGTAGCTGCGTTTAACGTCGTACGTCGAAAAGTGATTGTTAGACGTATTGTATTTTACGTAGAACGCCAAACCAGTACATCTGTTTACTTTTTCGGCTTGCTCAAGTCTGAATTTACTGTTTTTCAAGCTTAAACGCGCCGTTTTCAAGATTAAAAGGCAGTAAATTCAGATTTGACTGCAATCACAGTGATGCAGCGTTTGGCAACCACGTCTCGCACCCAGTAGACATGAGGCTGAGCAGGCAGACGAAAATAACGGTGCTGTCTGTGCTCTGTGTGTTTACAACTTTGGTGGCACTGACGCACGGCAAAGCAGCAGCCCAGCAGGAACGAGTGAAAAGAGAAGATGATGGCAAACCAGATTTCATTCCACAGGAAGAGTGGGACGAGCTAGTCAACAAGTATAAACACGCAGTAGTAAAAGGTGAATTCACGAGGCCGACCAAGACCAGCGGGGCTACCAATGGCGCTGCCATTCCCAATCCAGATGCAACGCAACCTGCTAGGGCGCATCCGACTCCCTATGCCCGGCGTCTGAACCCGCTCCAGGCAAAGCCGAAGTATAGAAAAACGAATCAATTCTATGACCGTTACGACCGTTTAGCCAAGGCAAAGATTCGAGATGGTGCCTCAAACGCTTTGCCAGGGTCTGGTAAAAAGAGCGACTATGGTAAAACTAAAAGCGCTTACCGATCCACAGATGGGAAACATTCATGTGACACAGACCACCAGACAAAAGAAGACCGCTGGGTTCCCAATTGCACGAAAAACACCACTGGGTCATACGTAACACCGCAGGGCTCATATGTTACCTCCTTTGAAGCTTGCCAAGCCAAATGCTGCAAAAATGGCAATGTCCTGAACTGGGCAGCAGCTACTAGGTTCTGTATTTGCCAAAACTGTGAGCCAAAGTTTGACCTAGTCCCAGTTAGTATGGCTTATGAGTTCCACATTTTCCCCCACCTGCTCCACTGTCCACACATCCACAATGTTTTCAGGCTGGATGATTGCTCGGATATCAGAGGTTCCATCTGCAAGTTCCAATGCAAAGAAGGTTTTAGGCTGGAAAAGGGCAATGGGGAGAGCGCTTGCAAGTTGTTGGAGCATCCATCAAATAATAAAACTCATAAATCCATGATGATGATGTGGGATCCACTTCCGCATTGCATCCCAGGCACGCCCAGAAAAGAGAGGGATCTAGGCCAGGAGGGTGCTGAGAGCAAGGATTGGATAGCAGCGCCAGTATTTGGGACTCTTCTCCTTGTTAGCATCCTTACAGTTGTAGGAGTGATGGAATACAGAAAACGGAAAGGCTTTGGAAAGAAGAAACTACAAGAAGAAAAAGAACAAGACGAAGAACCCAAGCTTCATGATACTAATGTGGACGTTTGCGATATTACCACAACAGAAGTACAGGTGGTGAATTGAAATTTTTTATTGGATTTTTGTTGTTGTATGTTCTAATGATAGATGACATCTTCTAAGACATTGATACACATTAAACACTGTGTATAATATCATGGCAAAGTAATGCTTTCTCTCTGAGAGAGCTACAGTGTCTGTATGTATATTATCATATTTTAGTGTATGTTTCTTTCAGTACATCAATTATGCTATGTAGAAATGTTTAGTATAATATTGTTACATCTTAAAGATAATTGATTAATTGATTTATGATTCAACATTGGCTTGAATTGTAATTGTACTGTGCTTAAGGCAATGCAAATACAAACTATTTAAAAGTACATAAGCATTTTTTTAACCTTTGGAGAAGTTCATTCAGTCAATACAGTAGTACACTAACAATACAATGTATTTTTTCTTGCCTAACTGTGTCGAAAACGTGCCATTTTAACAGTTAGTTTTGGTGAAATATCATCTGGAAAGGCAAATTTTCATTGTAGGAATAAATGTGTGTTGCTGTCCATTTCAAAAGTAAAATCTACTTTTTGATTACGGTAATAATTGATAAATGTAGTTACAGTATAAAATGTTATTTGGTGTACAAGTATTCTGTTACAATTTTCAACTGTTTCTCAACAACAATTATTGCTTTTACTTGTTTTATTCTTTTGCTTTTTTGTTCATTACTATGTGCCAATTATGTTTCTCAGGAAACAGTTCATCCAGAGCAGCACTTCTTTAAACAGAGTATTTAATGAGCAATTAATTGATTGCAAATTGCAAGTCTAGCTATAAGTATAATCGCCCCGGGGCTTGATATTGACGCCCCTACCACCGAGCTCCAGCTCTGTGACTAAGCATTAGTGACCTGCCTCAAACCACGTGTTGATCTAGTCCAAAAACAAATACTATCAAATGATAGGCCAATCAATGATCTTCACAATGACACCATATTAGCATGAGTTCACAAGTTAGTTTTCAAAAAGGAGCTAATTTAATTGGTGCAAGGGTGTTTTCCGAACTTTTTCTCCAACCCTTAGTTATTGATTATTCATTAAATTGAGTGATCGACATAAAGAAGTAAAGAAAGTAACTCCAACGCAAGTGTGGCAGTAATAAGGAATTTTATTCTCAGCAGGAATATAACCCTCCTTTTAAACTAAACTTGTCTTGGTACATTAGTTAACGGATAAAAATGGTATAATGCTAAGGCTCGCTAAACAGTTTGAACAACAATACTTAAACCCAATAATAGACTAAACACTGAACATTATACACCAATTAAAATGCAAGATAAGTAACATACATGTACTGTGGTGGCGAAGGGGATGGTGGTGGGACGCTGTATAAATGGCTGAATTTCCTTGAGTGTGTCAAATAAAATGTTATAGGTGGATATCAAAAACATTTTACCTGCTTTTCTTTCGAAACAAACTCTAAAATTCAAATTTTAATCGATTTCGAACTCAACAGGTTCCTTTTCAAAAATAGAATAAACATACTAATACTACTATTAAAAATCGTACGGCTAATTTTTAAGAATATTTTGACAGCATACCTTTGCGTTTTTTTGCACCAGTACATGATTATTATTTTAAGGGAGTGTTCATAAAGTACTAATGGGGTTGGGGTTGGGGATAATTTTCCAAACTCAATGGCTGAAACTTTTTCGGTCCTCTCCCCTGACATAGTTTAAACTTTTCTGGTCCACCGGCTTGGCATTGGACACGCATGAACACTCCCTAATTGAGGAATATTTCCTCATTTTGATTAGGCAGGGAAATAAATGTCACTGAGTCCCAATGTTTGTATGGATAGACACAGCCACCGACTGTCGCCGTATTGTGTTACATTTCCATGCAAACACTGGGAGGCAGCGATAGTGCAGTGTAGCGTCAGGATTTAATGCATTAGCAGTCTTAGCACACTGACCAAATATGTTTTTTTTCTATTAGCGTCATGTCATAATGCATTTCTATGTTTGCATGTATGTACAATAAAGCATTGATCATGCGTATAGTCAACATTGGACACGGAAAATCGCAATGGCACCAGCATCATGGGAGGATGTGTGTGTGTGTGTGACATGAGTACATGTAGTACTATGTATATTCATATTTCAATATTTCATAGCCTCATTCTGCTGTACGTTAACTAGGAAGTTGTGTTTGATTGGCATTTGTAAAGTTGACTGATAGGGCCTGTATGTCATTTTAATTTCTCAATATTTCATACCCATACGTTAATTGGTAAACCATTTCACAGTAATAAATCAAATTTGATTAAATCATTTTTAATATGACCCACAATTTGTTTACCAGACCCAATCCAGGCCAATCAAAAACGACTTGCTACTCATTTGTTTGGTACTGCAGAATGAAGCTATGAAACATCGGTGGAATATTTGATGCAGAATGAGGCTATGAAATATCAGTGGAAATACTCAAATTGCAATTGCATATGACTGGGTCAGCTTATTTCAATAATGCAAAATGATAAAGTATATACTAGAGCATAGATCAAGCCTAAAACTGATGTCCAGGATCCCAGATCTCTGTGGCCATGAGATACTCTTCTATATAATAGTAGCATTGTTTATGGTATAGTGCTTGTAAATCATAGTAGAATAACCACTACACACATCCCTCCCATGATGCTGGGGCCCATGGATTACTGTATAAACTACAATCCCTTATATGACTTGCTCAGCAGCTCATTATTCACAATTTACATTAGAATTGTCAGGAGTGTTTGAACAGAATCTGCACTATGTGGATTTACCAGAAATTGTAGCTACGAAATCATATGTGTGATATTATTCTTTTATAATTAAACATGGTAAAAATCATGGTTGGCAATGACAGTGACGTAACCAGGCGAGCGCAGGTGGCTCTGGAAAGGCTCATAATGATGCTCAGAATTTCAGGGGTCTACGTTGAAACTGGACAGAAGAAGAGCTCAGTCTTTTGGGCAGTTTATTGTGCAGCAGTTACAGTTATGGCTCTTCTTAATGGAGCACGTTACATTTGGGTATCTGTAACAGTTGTGGATGACATTGTGCCTGCACCAGTGAAAGCCTTATATGTCATGACCTGGTGTGGTTTGAGCTTTGTGTTAGTCTCTTCGAACGTCTGCAGAAGCAACATGATCTATTTGCAAAACCTTCGAGATCTGTTGAATAAGAAAGGAGGAGCACAAATGAAGCTCGCTCACGAGAAGTACTCTAAAATGGTGATGATTTTCGTAATTGCTGTGGAGATTCTGTTTGCTATCGCCTTGGTAGTGTCATATTTCACTGGTTTTGCATTTCAAGCTTTGGCTTTTCTGTGTGCTCCTTTACTAGGCTTTGTGAGCGGTTGGGCAAAAATAGTTGTTCTTTACTTGATGACCATCTACACCATTGTTTTATTTATACCCGTCTATTACTTGCCTCTGTTTGGCTTGTGCGTTACCTGCATAGAGAGGGCGTCGTTTGTTGGTGTACAAAACCAAGTAAAAGCATTGAAGACTGAACAAGAAGAATGTGAAATACAGACGCAAAGTATTGAGCCAATAAGGCAAGAGTTTATGTCTGCAGTGGAGTTGACACTGAAGCATGACGCTTTCCTCAATGTTTTGGCTGCAGAAAATATTGTTCTATTTGTAGCACAGTGTTGCTTTGGCATCTATTTGATAGCTTATGACACAAGCGAGACCAACATTATTATATTCTTGTGTCAGGTGTTTACAGGAGTCTTCAATACAATCGTCATATGCTGGTGTGGAATTACTCTCAATGATTCAGTAAGTGCTATAGGCCAATGTCAATTGCAATGTTTGAGTGAACATATATTGTTACATATATAAAATAAAAAAATCATTTCCATGCACATTTATGTGATTCAGTGTTTATCTTATATATTTTAGGCAATGGGGTGCAAGGAAGAACTGTACAAACTGGACCCGAGAAAGTTGCGCAATGAAGAAAGGCAGTCTGTGAGTATGTTTTGTCATTAACAAACTTTCTACTCCATGTATAATGCATATATTCCCTATGAAAAGAAGTCTTTGTCCATGCATCATATGGCTCCAATTGTGCATTAGATATTCATATTATTATATGATGTTACATGTGTAGTAATTGTAACAAACATATGTCTGATTTGTTTACCATGTACCGATAGTGTTTTATATGATGTATACATGTATTAACTGCTCATGCCAAGCTCCCCGTATACGGGACCTCGGTATTCGTCTTCACAAGTGTTACATGGCGTAATCTTTTTAATGGTCGACCAAAATCTTAAAATGTTATTTTGTCTTGTTTCATTTAGGGAGCGCACATAAATTACTTCCCATGGGGGGGGGGGGTCGCCCATTTGGGTTATCCAATTTTGAAGAATTCAGTAACCCCCCATTTCTGAAAATGAAAAACTTAGTGACCCCCCCTTAATAAAACTTATAAATTGAGTAACACCCCCCTCCCACCTAATCGCACAATAAAAGTGTACTCTACAACAATGTTTGCTGGAGAAGCTCTGATTCAAATTCAGACATACATTGCACATGCTGAGTCTGATCCAGATATTGATATTGACTGATATTGAGTAGCATGTATTCTTGCATTAAAAAGAATAAATTGGTTTTGTTATGAAACGTATATATTGCTATGTCATTCCTGTTGAAATACTTGCATTTTTCTCAATTCGCGCCAAAAGTGCGTAAAATCTCAATGAGTCTGACATAAAATATTGAGTGACCCACCCTTTTGTAACATTTAAAATTGAATGAACCCCCCTTGGACACTATCTAAAACTGAGCAACCCCCCCACCACCACCACCAAATGGCCGACGCCCTCTGGGAAGTATTTTATGTGTGCTCCCTTATTTTTTTTTGTCAGGACTTCATTAGATCGACTGTCCCCGGTATAGGAAAGCTGGTATATGGATCCGTATTACAAAAATAAACAGATATGAATATATAGTTGCCAAATGCTTTGTTACCTATCAGAATAACTACCACTTCCTAAAAAAGTAAAAGTGGAAGTAACCTATTTAGTGGGTCACATCTGCAGTATGCATTGTATTTTGTCCCAGAAAATACACATTTATGAAATAACATAAAATTGTTATTCTTGGATTTCTTACAGCTCAGTCTGTTTGTGAGTTACCTGAACACATCCCACATCGGCCTGACAGTTTACAACCTGTTCCCTATCAACAGGGAGGCCATTCTCATAGTAAGTAAAGTGGTTGTGTAGGTTAGTTAAAAGGTAGTCTGTATATGAAAGTTGGGGGAAGTGGTCGCATTACACAGAGGTGGCTGCTTTATGATAGTGCACCTAACCAGATAGTATACAGAGCCCCATCTACATCTGAATGGCAGTGCCGTGTGATGGCTGAGAAAATGTACACGGCTTACGGGGTGGTGGGTGCTGAGCCAACTCATCTCTAGTTGGTTACACACTGCTCCATGGTACCTACACGTTAGATAGGTATACGTAAGACGAATGAAAGATAATGTGAGTGATAAGCACGTCTGCAGTACGGATGTGATGTGCTGTATGCTCCTCGGGGAGTTAAGATATAGATATAGTGTGACAATGATGCCAATGACCTGGTGTTAATGTGAAGTCACTAGAGCACGATAACAGTATATTGTGACTGTAAATTGCACATGGGGTCTAGTGGTGGGTGCAAGCAGGTGTCACACTGCTCTATGGTACCTACACGTTAAATGGATATAGGTCAGGAGAGTGAAAGATAATATGAGTGATAAGCACGTCTGCACTACGGTAGCGATGTGCTGTATGATTCCCCAGGGAGTTGAGAAAGACAGCGTGACAAGGATGCATTCTATCATTCCGTGCAAAAATCACCGCCAATAACCCACGCTGATTGGTCAATCAGCGTGCTCAATTTTGCGATGGAAAACACGCTCCAAAAATAAAGGTGCTAGTCTAAACTCCTCACAATATCAATACAGCCACTGACGACGCAAGGCGTGTTCCGTGTACGGAGAGCAACAGTTTAGACTAACGCCTCCGTGCTCTCAAAACAAACGAAATTGACGTCTCCACGCTCAAAACAAAGCGAAATTGACTGGCAATGAGAATGTTATAACATGATTTATTTTAAAATAAAATGGATTTTAGTCATGATAGAATGGTGATTGACCACTCGATTGCCGTGTCAATCGCAAAATTGAGAGCATGCTGACGTCTGATTTGCCTCACTTCGTTCGGGTAAATCAGACGTCAGCATGCTCAATTTTGCGATTGACACGTGGTCAATTCCTACAATTGACTTGGTGTAGATATAAAAGTTGCTCAAATATAATAAACTGTGAATTGTGACTGTAAATAAGCGATTTACATTTACATTGGGCAAAGTCTAAATACATTTTCCCTGAGGTTTTCCAACAACCAGTGCCGGTTCGAACATACAATTCAAGCTACTAGATCAATATTGTGTAAAAACTTAGTTCTAAACTTACAATACGGTAGTTGTAAGTATGTGTCCAAAATGCTTCGTGATTTCTTGTCCAATCTTCTCTGTCTCCTCCTTTTCAGATCGGAGGAGCCATCATGTCGTACACTATTGTGCTCTTCTCCCTTCCGAGCTCTGATCCTGCTACAAGTAGTACTCCCCACAGTGATGCTAACTTCACCGTCACCCCAGTGCCGGGTCCTTAGACTGGTGAATAGGGGGGATGGGGGGGGGAGCAAAGCTTGGTCCGTGTGGAGAGGGGGTTAATGAGGAAATGGGGTGTGGGGGAAACAAGGACAAGGAAAGGTGTGTGTAATGCGGTGACGGCCAAGTACAGAGAGATATGGGATTTCAAGGAAGTGGATTGAAGCATAAATTAGTTCTGTAAAAAATGTAAGTCAAGCCATATGTATATTGTATGCAGATGGAACTAATATTTACAATTTTGTAGTTACTGGGAAATTCGCAATAAATCAGCTCATTTTGTTTTCTAATTTCACTGCATGTGTATTATTGATACAACAGATTGAATCAATTACATGTATCAAACATATAACACTAATTCTACTATTAGATACCTACAATAAGAGAGATTTATTATATACAATCATATAGATATACCACTACTTTATAATGGTGTATTCCTTCATTATTACCTATTACACAATCTGAGTGATAAACAAAACACCCCAGCATTTCTCCCCATTTCAAACATCCATAATGAGGCCACCTATCTACTGAGAGTAGCTACTTGAAGCGGATCTAATGGAGAGTAGCTCTGGCATGTATATAAATCAAACACTTGTTAACAAGAAGGGCAGATTTAATCAGTGTACATAAGGTTTGATTTTAAATCAGTCCTTTCTGTGAAGTGGAGACTGAGAGAAGAGGGGATGATGGACGAGAATAAATCAGCTGTAGTGGTTTAATGATAATTGTATACAATCATATACATGTCAGAGATAGTGCAGAAACCTTTCTATTAGATCCATTATCTATAGTGCATATTTTACATATACACTATAGATAATGTATACTGGACAGATTAGTGGGCTGTGGTAGAAGCCCATTGAAATTGATATAGGAACTATATTTCTGTGCTTATTAGGATCTTTGATAATTCTTCCATCCTTTGATGCATTCAACCAGTACAATATACACTATAGATAACGGGACCTAGTGCGGTAGGCCAAATATATAGAATATTTGATGTCTATCAATTAAGCAAGTGGTTTCAGTTGAGAGGCTGTCTCTTTATGAAGGTTCTAATCAGTAGTATGTATATTGAAGGATCTAGCGTCAAACCTTATTAAAATGATTGACAGCTGTCGTCCCCCAGGTCAAATTATGACGAACGATCTGAGGTCACTGCGATGGCCTTGGTGGGACG